>CAJQZJ010000072.1:4372859-4393535 GCA_907164525.1 Lophiomys imhausi
CTGCGATTGAGATGTAACTTGAAGAAATAAAAAATAAAGGAAAAAAAAAAAGCTCAAACTTGACAGCACATGCTGGCAAGTTGTGGAAAAAGGGCAACTCTCCTCCATTGCTGGTGGAGTACAGGCTTGTGCAACCACTATGGAAGTCAGTCTGGCAATATCTTAGAAAACTTGGAATAGCGCTGCCTTGGGATCCAGCCATACCACTTCTAGGTGTACATCCAAATGATTCCTCAGCAAATCACAAGGAAGTTTCCTCATCTATGTTCATAGCAGCCTTATTTGTAATAGCTAGAAACTTGAAACAACCCAGATGTCCCTCAACGGAGGAATGAATAAAAAACTGTGGTACATCTACACAATGGAATACTACTCAGCCATCAGAAACAATAAAATCAATTTGCAGCCAAATAGATGGAACTAGAGCAGCTCATCCTGAGTGAGCTAACCCAGACTCAGAAGGATGCACATGGCATCTATTCACTTATAATCAGATTGTAGCCATATAGCTCCAGAGAACTAACCCACAGGCCATGCACCAAAGGGAACAGGAACATAGACTTTGTTACCTGTCAATGAGACACTTTTCCCTAGTGGTCCTGCCATGTAGACCCCCAGTATATGAGGAGGCTATCGGCACTCATGTGACTGCTGAACTTGGGTTGGGGACTGATATGTAGGGACACACTACTCTGGAGCAGTAGGATGGGAGGATGGGAGGGTGGAACTGGGAGGGGTGGGGGGAGACAAGGTGATAGAAATTTGGCTTGAAGTAGTGAATAATTATTTGAAAAAAAAACCCAAATAATCTAATCAAAAAAGCGGAACAGAGAGACAAACCAAGCATTCACAAAATTGGAATCTCTAATGGCCGAGAGATACTTGAAGAAATACTGAACATCCTTAAGCATCAGAGAAATACAACTCAAGACAACTCTGAGATTCCATCTCATACCTGTCAGAATGGCTAAGATCAAAACTCAAAAGGCACCACATGTTGGTGAGGTTGTGGAGAAAGGGGAACACTCCTCCATTGGTGATAAGAGTGCACATTTGTACAACCACTATGGAAATCAGTCTGGTGATATCTTAGAAAATTTGGAATACCTCTACCTCAAGACCCAGCCATATCACTCCTGGGTGTATATCCAAATGATTCCTCACCAAACCAGAAGGATATCTCCTCAACTATGTTCATAATAGCTTTATTTGTAATAGCTAGAAACAGGAAACATTCCAGATGTCCCTCAACCGACCAATGGATAAAAACTGTGGTACATTTACACAATGGAATACCACTTAGCTATCAGAAACAAGAAAATCTCTGTCTTTTTTTTTTATTAACTTCAGTTGGAAGTCTATTTTGTTTGATATTTAGATGGCTACTCCAGCTTGTTTCCTGGATCCATTTGCTTGGAAAACATTTTCCCGGCCCTTTACTCTGAGACAGTGTCTATCTTTGTTAGTGAGATGTGTTTCTTGTATGCAGCAAAATGATGGGTCTTATTTACAGATCCAATCTGTAAGTCTGTGTTTTTTTATTGGTGAGTTGAGTCCTTTGATGTTGATGGATATTAGTGACAAGGGGTTGTTATTTCCCATTATTTTGGTATAAGTGGTCATCCTGTGCTTCTTTTGATTTAGTTGATGTGGAGTTTTCTATTTCCTCTGTTTTCTTGGCTGTAGTTATCTTCTCTGGGTTGGAAATGTCCTTCTAGGATCTTCTGTAGGGATGGGTTTGTGGGTAGATATTGTTTAAATTTGATTTTGTCATGGAATATCTTGTTCTCTCCATCTATGTTGATAGAGAGTTTTGCTGGGTATAGTAATCTGGCTGGGCACCTATGTTCTCTCAGGGCTTGTAAGACATCTGTCCAGGCCCTTCTAGCTTTTAAAGTTTCTGAGGAGAAGTCAGATGTGATTCTGATGGGTCTGCCATTGTATGTGACTTGGCCTTTTTCTCTTACAGCTTTTAATATCCTTTCTTTGTTCTCTACATTTGGAGTTTCAATTATTATGTGGCGAGAGGAGTTTCTTTTCTGATCTAATCTGTTTGGTGTTCTGTAAGCCTCTTGGATTTTTATTAGCATCACTTTCTTTAAGTTTGGGAAGTTTTCTTCTATGATTTTGTTGAAGATATTTCCTGGACCCTGGTGTTGGGTGTCTTCTCTTTCCTCTATGCCTATAATTCTTAGGTTCCATCTTTTCATTGAGTCCTTGATTTCTTGGATGTTATGTGTGAGAAATTTTTTAGCTTTCTCATTTTCTTTGGATGTTGTACTTATTTCTTCCATCAAATCTTCCATGCCTGAGATCCTGTCTCCATCTCTTATATCCTATTTTTGATACTCATATCTGTAGTTCTTGTTCTCTTCCCTTGATTCTCCATTTCCACTTTTAACTCTGACTGTGTTTTCTTTACTGTTTCCATTTCCATTTTCATGACTTGAATGATTTTATTCGTTTTCTACATTTCCTTCTCCAATTTGCTCGTCTTTTGCCTGAGAATCTTTCATTGCCCTGTCTTTTTTCCTGTTCAAGTTGAGCCACTTTTGCTTGGATCTCTGTAATGGTATCATCCTTTGCTTTCGCTTGTGAAATTGTGGATTCTTTGAATTCATTCATAGATTTAAATTCTTCTTAAAAGGTCTCTATCACTTTCCATAATGTAGAATTGTCATCATTTTCATGTGTTTCAGCTGTGGTGAGGTGACCAGAGCTTGCTGTACTAGCATAGTTGTGTTTTGACTTCTGTTGTTTCTGTTTTTTCTCTGAACTTTAGCCATTTGGTTGTTCTAAGGTGTTTGTTCCTATTGTCTCTTGGGCTTGGAGCCAAAGGGGGCACTTTGGTGTAGCAGTCTTATTGCTTGGTGATCTGTCGCTTTCCACTGGCTGGATGGGGCCTTGTGTGGAGGTTCTCAGTGTGTCTCCCCTTTGTGTTTCATCCCAATTGAGGACTCAGGTGAGTGTTTGTGATGGTGATGTGTTCCTGTAGATTCCTGGGATCCAACTGATCTTCCTATGGATGACAGTTCAGGTTGGCAGGCCTCAGGCTGTTGGGTGGGGTTGTAGCTCCCCTGCAGCTTACATGTTGGACCGTGTTTGTGGTCCTCCCTGGCTGTTCACAGGTGGTTCTCAGGGTCAATGTGCATCTAATACCCAGAAGCACTGTGAGCTGGTGCAGCCTATTCCCAGGCAATGAAAAATGGCCTGGGATTGTTTCACTGATCCCAAGTCAGACCTCTCTGTGTTGCACACTGAGTGTTCAGCCTTCAGTGGCTCTGCTGGTATGATCCTGTGTGTCCAGGCACAGGTTCTGTGGACTCTGGAGGTCCAAAGGTCTGTTGGAGTCTTGAAAGGACCCAACTCCATGCCTGTAATGTGAGTCACTCAGCAGTGTTTCCCAGGTCGAAACCTCACTGATCCAGGGGGTGGGGCTGTATATGCTTAAGCTCTAGTTTCCTGCCAGAAGGGCCAGTACTAGCAAAAGAGTCTAATAATAATAAAAGAAACCCCACACTTTGCCCAGGGCTTGGACCCTGTGGTGGGCAAATCCACCTTCCAACCCTGCCGCCTTTCCTGCCACTCTTAGAGCTCCACCTATATGTGTATGGAGCTGGCTTTGCATACTGGCAAATGGGGCCACTGTCATCCAAGTTCTGGTACACAGCAGTCTGCATAACCAGCAGCCGGAAGAGTATCCTGGTGCTCAATCTAGCTGCCGTGTTTTTTTCCCAATGACTTTAAATCCAATAGAGGGGCCTGTATGTATGTCCTACACCCCTCTGGGGGTGCAAAGATATTCCTGGGCTTTCCAAAATGCAGCTGTGGACCCGTTGGTCTCTGGGCTGATGGGTTGTGGAACTGTCAGCTGCTCTGCGCCCAGCCACTGGGCGCCCTGCTGCTGTGGCCCACAGCTAAGAGTATATGGCACTCCCATGGGTCTGCAACCTTTCACTAAATAGCTGGAATGGCCTGTGTGGGCTCTGGGAGACCCAGTAGGCTGGTGAGTAACCCTGTGTGGGTTTCGAATCTGCCCTCTGGGTATTAGAGTCGATCTTACTTGGTGTCTCTCCTGGTGGGGGTTCCGGATTCGCGGATTCAGAGGCTTCCGTTCATGTCCAAAAGAGGGGGGAAGAGTCCTGCCCAGGGACTTCTAATGGTCCCTGGGTAGCTGGGTGAGACCCAGTGGGGGTCTCAAAAAATAAGCCACTCAGATTTTTGCACAGCATCTTATAACTCTGTGGTTTTATGGCTGTTTTCCCTAAGTTCAAAATGTGTCCACGTGGGCTGCCGCCATCTTGGATCCCCCCAAGAAGATGAGTTAAAAAAAAAAACACGTATTTTTAAAATTACTTTTCTTATGTGTATGATCTAGTATCATTTTCACATTACAGATGAAGAAATTGAAGCTCAGTAATAGTAAATAACCAGAACAAGGGAATACTACTATATCTTAGGTGTTACCTAGATCTGATGGTCTCCATCTATATATTTATTAGGTGATTTTTAATTGAATAAATTACATATCTTTTCTCTTCCACACTTCCCATGTGCTTTGACCTCTCACTTGTCCCCTTCTTTTCACCCTACAGAGCAGAGATTCAAACTATACAAATAAAGAACACAATTGGGCAGAAAGCAGTAACCAGTTCAGTATATACAGATATCACAGCATCACAGTACTAGGGAGTATATTCTACCAGTATGGTCTAAATGTTAACATGCACCCCAATGTTTCTGGGACATTCTCTGTTGTGGTCCATAAAACACAGCTCAAATGACACTTTGTCTACAAAGCTTCCTTGACCACTCAGAGTCAAGCTTCTTCTTCATTTTTCTTGCTGCTCCTTCACACTTAGGTCAGAACCTGTATCCTAGGAGTGTTTTGCATGCTTATTAATTTAACCAAAAATATCTTTTATAGCTATAGATCCTTCCAAGAAAAATCAGCAGTAAAATCAAATTGAAAATGTAGAATATATATCACTATCAATGGAAATCCATTGAAACTCAGACAAAATCTTTCTGGGTGTTTTTCTGAGCTATAATTGTATCACTTAGCTTTCCAAGGTAAAAAAAAATGATTGTTTAGTTCCTTATCAGAGTCTGTCTCAGGCTAGCTTGCTTGGTATCACATGGAAAGGAATATTTTGGGAAATTATTGGATCTGATCAAGCATTCAGCTATAAATATGGGAAATGTTTAATATTAACTCCCATTTATGTGATTATGTTATTTTTGCCTTGTTCAAAAAAATTCATCTACAAAATTACAGCATTTTTGCTTTACCTTGAAAGTCAGCAAATTAAACTAATGTTATGCTATTGGCTATTTAGGAGAAAAATCCACAGATATATCTGAATCAACTACTAACTATGATATCAATAACTCATATCCAGACAAATGGTTAACATGACAATAGTAAGCAAATCTGGAGGCAATGTAGCTCAAAGAATAAGTTCAATCAGTATCAGAAAATAGAATTTGATCCTTAGTTCTACTACTTCTAGCTCAATGATCTTTGAATCTATCACTGAAACTCTTGAGTCTTTTTCTTTTTATTTGTTTCTTATAAAATAAAACATTTCATTGGGGTTTATTTACAGTTTCTGAGGCTTAGTCCATTATTGCTGTGGCAGGAAGCATGGTAACACGTACGAGAGAAGTAGTTAAGAGTTCTACATCTGGATCTGTAGGCTGCAGTAAAAGAGAAGAGACACTTGGCCTGGTTTGAGCTTCTGAAACCCCAAAGCCTAGTCCCAGGGACACACTTCCTCCAACATGGCCACACCTCCTAATCCTTCTCAAGTTGTGCCACTCCCTGATAACTAAGAATTCAAAATATCTGAGTCTAGGAGGCCATTCCTATTCAAACCACCACAACCTAGAAATGTTATTCAGAAATATTTCTGCTCTAGGTGCACATTCATTTATTCCCCCTTTTATTAAACATTGATTCCTTTCTCATACAAAATAATCTAAATACAATTTGTCCACATCCTACACCTCTCTCATCCTTTCTTTCTTTCTACTTCTTTTCTTTCTTTCACTAGAAAAGAACAGGCTTCTAGGAGCTAACAACAAAACATAACAAAATAAAATGTAATAAGATAATTAAAACAAACAAAAAACAGCCATATAAAAGTTAGATAAGACAAATCAATAGAAAACAGAAAAGCGCAGGAGAAGACATAAAAATCAGAGACCCACTCATTTACATATTCAGGAGTCCTATAAAAATACTTAATTGAAAGCTATAATGTATACATATAGGACCTGCTGCAGACTTGTGCAGTTTCTGTGAGTTAATATGAACTTTATTCAGTTGTTTTAGAGGGCCTTATTTTCCTGGTGTCCTCCATATTTCATTGTGAAATGGTGAGTAATAAACCCCTGACTTTCAGATGTATAATGACAAATAGAATAGGCTTCATAAGCACAATTAAGAAAGTTCTATGTGAATATTAACTATCACTACTTGTGGAACAGAAAGGGATTAGGTATGACTTAGTTCAACATTCTCCCTTTGCAAGTAAACTGAAAGCTTAAGAAAAGAAGGGCACTCCACACCAGAGGAGTAGGATAGGTGGGAGAAGGGGGAGAGGGTGGAAGTTTGAAAGGGTGGGCCCACGAGGGGTGGAGGGAGGGGACTGTGATGGAGATGTAAATGGAAGTAATAAATAAACATAAAAAGCAGGGAATTGTCCTATAGTATTAAGTGGTAGACTTATATAGAATCAATGCTCCCGATAGCCTATGTCTTTGTCATAACATATTTCATCCTAGGCAAAGGAAACAAATTATCAAACTACCCCTCAGAACTTAGAATAAACTGAACTAGATCATCTGAGGTGTTGACATAGTGATTCATCTTAAAAACAGACATCATTTTCTTGGTGCACGCTATTTTCTTTCCCCAAATCACTTCTCTAGACTTCACTAAGAACACTTTCATTCTACTGAGTCATTCTTGCCTTGCAGCTCAGTGAGTCAGAACCTTATCTCTCCACATCAGAAGTTCAATTTGTTCTCAGGAATAAGATGAAACATAAAAAGAGATGCAGATGCACAGAGAATTCATTGCTTGCCTATCCTTGGGGCATAAAGCAATTTGAATAGAAGAGCCCTAAAGAGGGAAACAATCATTAATTTTACTGCAGTATCCATTCCTGCTGTGGATATAAATTGGGAAAACAAATGTAAAGAGTATCTGTGTATGAAGTGGCCAAGAATTGGTATTTGTGAAGTATAACAATATTATCTGTCAGGGAGATGGGAGACATGGACTCCAGTATTTATCCTACTAATAGAGTAGATTTAGGAATTTCTATTTTTTAAAAATGTTTATTTATTACTTCAGGTTACATCTCCATCATAGCACCCTCTTTCCACCCCTCCCAGTCCTCCCCTCACCCTCTACACCCTACTTCTCTTAATGTCAAAGAGACTCTTGGTCTTATCTCAGGATCTTATGTACAAAGAATAGTTCTGACGACTGTATAACTGAGATTCAAATGTGGCACAGAAAAGTTATGGGAATTTAAACTGATAAGAATCTAAAACTCCCAGTCAGTGCCAGATTTGGTCAGTTTAGCTGAATAATTAATTGTTTTTCTGTCATAATTTAGTTTCATTTATAAATGGTTGTCAATAATGAGTAGCAAAACTACTTTAAAAAAAGACTCATGATGGTAAGAGTCAAGGGTTAAAAAGGCAGAGGACAAGATAAATTTCAGAGGGCTAGCAAATTCTGAGGTAAACAGTTATGTTCACTTGGATTGCAAGTAGAAGCAAACTTCTATTTCCTGGTTTGATAATAAATTGAATCCACAGACACAAGATACTTACTTTTGCTACCATAATTCAGCTCACACACAAATTGAGATCACAACACTTAGTACATTGGCCTGCTGTAAAGGCTAACTCAGATCAAGTGTAGAGTAGGTGAGAGGACAGATTAATACAAGTTACTGGATAATTTGCTAAAATTATAAGCTATATATCATGCCATGCTACATCTAAGGTGATATAAGCAAGTAAGATATTGCTATAACAAGTATATATAGGTTCACTACAAACCTCTGAAAAACACCAAATTACTTAAGTGCTATGGGAAAATTATCATACTGTCCAAATACATGTTGTTTGGTAGAAATTTCTCCTACAGCTGTGCCAGTGATGAGTCAGGGACAGAGTAAAAGGTTTCATTTAAACACAGCTATTTTATGTGTTATTGTCAACTTCCTCCATTCTTTTCAATTTGATATTTACAGTTCTATCTTTTATCCTTCTAAAATGGTCAGAACAGCAGACATTTGGTGAAAATGGAAATTAACATTATAAAGTGCTTTACAATCAATACAAGTGCTTTTTCTCCAAAGCCAATGATTTTTCCAAATAATTGCCCTGAAATCATTATCCTTAATATGTGAACTATCAAGAAAAATAATTTCCCATTAGAACTTATTTGATGATATACTTTTAGATAGAAACATCTAATGTTGTAACGAAAGAGAGGAAATTAACTTTATGATATCTAACATTCTGAGGAAAATACAAGGATACACACACACATACACATATATATATATGTATGTCTATTAACATAATTAACACATGATTGAGGTTAAGGTCTCTTTGGCACTTCTTTAGGGTTTCTCTATATTGTAGACACTAGAATAGAAATGACATTATATTTGAATTCCCACAAAAGAACATATTAATTTGAATCCTTATTGAACTAGAAAGTGTACAGACCCTCAAGAAGATTTCCTCTCTTCCAGTCAGAAGAGTATATTGCTTCTTTCAGCTCCAGCTGAAAGGCATGATGTCATTTTCTAGAAAATGGGTAAAATTTTACACTACAGTATTAAGCAAAAATAAGCCAGACTTGAGAAAATAAATAAAAAAATTTCTTTATGCTGATCCTAGATTTTTACATAGATATCCCCCCACACACATTCAAACTGTGTATATGATATAAACAAAGAAGAGAAACTTGGGGAAGAGAGATAACTTATCTGGATGAAAGAAAGGGGAAAGAAGAAAAAGCGGTCAATATAATGAAAGTACATGATACACGTTAAAATGTGTCTATGAATCTATGAAAACCACTATTATGTATAAGGAATATATGCCAGTAAAATTAGACAGTATAAACATGAACAAAAAATGTACACCTTCTATATAACAGAAGTGGCTTCAATATTTATATAGAACAAAGGCTAGAAGATTCCAAAGTGGTTGTTAGGTGAAGTTAGGGATAGACATCTTAGAACTTGAATAAGTATGCTAGTACTTTTTCTTTTTAATTAGAGCATGTTTTAACTTGAAGTAGTCTGGAAATAAGAGAATATCTTGAAAATTTGATGAATTAAAAATGAAATCCAAATCACACTTTGGTACTTCCATTGCACCCAGAAACTTCCATCCTTCCACATAGGATCTTGGCAACATGCCATATTTATGGACAAAATGCTGGTTTACAGAGTGTCCAGTAAAATGCCAAATGGCAGGAGGTTTTCTTATGCTAACACCACATTATATAAATAAATAGTTTTTTAAATAACAGTAATTTTAGTAGATTAATTGGACTAAAGATATTCCAAAGGAAGTAAGGTTTCAAGCATCAAGAGATATCATCGATCAAAATTAATTAAGAAATTATATAATAAGCAATAATGTTCTAAAAAGTATTGTAATGACCTCTATTACTCTGTTTAAGCATGAACAAGATAATCAATCATGTTACCTATCTGGAGATTAGGTCTCTTCCAATTAACTTGTTTGAATTAATTCTCCATGGAACTGAACTAAAGATGCCTAAGACACTGTATTTTATTATTAGTATTGGAGAACATATTGAATTTACTGTGAATTTCTTTATCATTACAATTAAATATTTACTTATTAGGAAACTATACTTTAAAACTTAAATCCATATTTATAGAAAATAATTATAAAATTTAAAAAAGTCTATAAGCCCAATATAGACAATTGACATAAATGAAAATTAAAGACTCTCCAAACCAATCTTTGTTCCCCTGTTAAGGACTATAGGAAAGGAAGCAGTTCTATTTTGATAATCACATGGAGCTATTTTAAGCAGGTAGCTTTAGTCATTCTTTTCTGTATTTCTCTTCTTTCTGAACTCATAAAGACAGTATGAATAGATGGAAAAGTCCTGAGGTGACAATGAAAATAGATGGAAAATTTCTCTTCATACCCAATCTATATTGGTATCTTTTCTTTCTTCTTTGAAAATAAGAGGAGGCAAAGTCCAGCCTTTTAATTAAGTTTTATTTAAAGTGTATCTCTTTACTCTTACCCTCATTCTCAAATCCATGATCTCCATAGGGACCTCTGTCCAGCAGCCAGTGTCTTTCTTTCCTGCCCCCCCCCCCCCCCCCACACACTGGCTCCTTGTTCTTTGTCCAAAGGTTCAGGTCTTCTCAGTAATTCAGTGAGTAAGTAAAATTCTCCTTGTTGTGGTTTGTGAATGAAATGCCCCCCTCAATAGCTCATGTATTTGATCACTTGGTCCTCGCTGGAAGCTTTAGGAAGGAAGGGTCTTCTTTTTTTAATAAATAAATTTATTTATTTGTTGCTTCAGGTTACATCTCCATCATATTGTCCTCTTTCCCCCCTTCCCAGCCACGCCCTCCCACCCTCTACCCCCTAACCCTTCCATCCCACTCCTCTGGAGTGGAGTGTCCCTATATAACAGTCCCTTGCCCCAGTTCAGAAGTCATATGAGGGCCAAGAGCCTCCTCATACACTGGGGTTCTAGAAGGCAGTACCACCAGTGAAAAGTGTCTCATTGCCAGGGAGGGAAAACTAAAAAACAAACCAACCAACAAACAAACAAAAAAGTCTATGTCCATGTTCCCTTTGGTGCGTTGGTTGTAGTATAGATATCCTGTACTATATAGCTAAAATCCTACTATAAGTGAATAAATGCTATGTGCATCTGTCTGAGTCTGGGTTAGCTCACTCAGAATGAGCTTCTCTAGTTCCATCCATTTAGCTGCAAATTGCATAATTTCATTGTTTCTGATAGCTGAGTAATATTCCATTGTGTAGATGTACCACAGTTTTTTAATCCATTCTTCAGTTGACGGAATTCTGGGTTGTTTCCAGTTTCTAGCTATTACAAATAAGGCTGCTATGAACATAGATGAGGAAACTTCCTTATGATTCCATGAGGAGTCATTTGGATGTATTCCCAGAAGTGGTATGGCTGGGTCCTGAGGCAAAGCTATTCCAAGTTTTCTAAGATATCGCCATACTGACCTCCATAGTGGTTGCACAAGTCTGCATTCCCACCAGCAATGGAGGAGGGTTCCCCTTTCTCCACACCCTCGCCAGCATGTGCTGTCATTTGAGCTTTTGATCTTGGCTATTCTGACAGGTGTGAGATGGAATCTCAGAGTCATCTTGAGTTGCATTTCTCTGATGATTAAGGAAGGGACTTCTTAGAGGAAGTGAGTCACTGGAGGGCAGGCTTAGTGTATTGTTATCTAGCCTTGGCCCCACCTCAGTCTCTGCTTGCTAGTCTCTTGGAAACGGGTAGGCCAGGACAGTTCTGTGCCTTCCTGTCAGAATGGGTCTTCAAATCAGTAGCCTAAATTAACCTCTCCCTCCTAAGTTTCTTGCCATATATTTTGTCTTAGCAATTAGAAAACTTACTGATGCATTCTGCATTCCTTTAACATCCCAACTTTATCCCTACTTCCCCATTACTTGAGAGGTTTCTCTATCCTCTTTGTACCATCCTTAATCATACATCATACATCAACTAGCTCATACTCTCATTGTGACCCTGATGCTCCGCTCATGAAAGTCTTGATGACTTCTTAATCCAGTAATCTTTATCAGTTCTTTTCATATTTTTGTTAACTGAGGTAAAATTAACATTAACATTTTAAACTATACAATTCACTTGGGTTTAGCACATTCAGGTATACAAAAATCACCATCAACTTAAATATGTGTCGTGTGGTCAGAACAATTGCTTCACTCACTTTTTCATTTTTCAGTCTACAGCTTTGCTGTCAGACAGCAAAGTGTGAAATTTTATCAGCAGGCAGAGTGTTCTACCTCAGCAAATCATGTTTTTGTTATTTTCTCTCTTCTCCTAAAACTGACTCACCTTTTGGCTAAAATAAATATACAATCAGCCAACATTGACTCAAGGAATTGCACAATTTATATCTTACTACAAAGTAATAAGTCTCCTTGCAATTTTCTTGAACATGACCTATCCTGACACATTTTTTTTTGCTTTTGCTTTCAGTTTAATTTTTCTTTTTTCTTTGTTATTTTAACCAGCAGCGAAGATTAATACTTTGTGTTTCATAGGCCAGGGTAAAACTGGACAGCATTACATCAATAGTTTCTCTTAGCGTTACAACCCCTTACCAGATGCTGAAAGGGATAAATCATTTAAAATCATTAAGAAAGTGTCAATGTCTCTTAAGAAATATATTTTTGTCACGAGTAAAGCTAATGGGTTAGCACTCATTCAACTTTTAGTTACCTTTATTCTCCATCATGTTTTCTCATAATTCCATGGCCTAAATAGTTAATGCTGCATTGCAGATATTGAGTAGAAATTCTGTTACCTTTTTTATTTCTCCCCAGTTGCACTTTGAACTTCCCAGGACCATGTGTTGTTCGTCACTGGATTTCCTATACATTGTTAAGAATAGAAGCCCATTCACCCATCCTAACAGGTAGTTACTGAATGCTTACCATATGCTGGACATTGTTCAACAAAGACTAAAAGGCAAAATCCCTGACTCTTTTAGTGTTTGCATTCAGAAGGTTTTCTGAGTGATTAGAATAGAAAATAAAGAAGTACAATATCTGCTATGTTGAGTGATGATAAGTGCTATGGCTATATGTGGCATGGATAAAAGATGAGAAGTACAGATAAAAACAAATTCCATTTTCAAAATGATCATAGGGGAGGTATTACTTAGATCATATCATTTGGGCAATGGCCACAAGAATATAGGTGTGTATACATGTGTACCGCATGTATGCAAATATATGTGTATCAGTGAAGATACCTGGAGAAATATTTGGAAGTGGTTGGGACTTAGATATAGACTAGTTGAATTTCTAAGATTGGCCTAGTGTGACTCTAAAATGGTTACTCCATGAAGGTATGATTATTAGGTGGTGTGTTCCTATGATAGTTAATCCCAACTGTCAATTTGAAGAGATCTAGAATCATCTGTAAAATGACCCTTTGTGCATGCCTTTAGAAGATTATCTTGATTAGTTTAACTGAGGTGCAAATATATACCCACTGTTGACAGTCCTGAGATCCTGGGCTGTATAAAAAAAGAAAAATTTAGCTGAGCACATGCATTCATCACTTATTGCTTCTTGGCTGTGGATGTAATGTGACCAGCTGCCTTAAGCTCCTGCCATTATCAATTTCCCATCATGATGGATTATTACCATGAACTGTGAGCCAAAACAAAGTTCTTCTCCTTTAACTGATTTTGTCAATGTGTTTTATCACATCAATGGAAAAGTAACTAAGACAGTCTTTATTGTCTTCTCATTATCTAGACTAGGGTATGGTGCACATGGCAATAATGTCTGACATGTATTGAATGAGTATGACTGGCTTTCATATCATTGCATGATAATTAATAGCCCCAATGTTTCAAAAGAGGTAGGATATATGCACTTTTAATCTTAAAAATATTGATTTTCTTTATATGATGAAAATTTATATTGATGAAAATATATTTGTAATATCATATGATGTTTATACATAG
Source organism: Lophiomys imhausi (assembly GCA_907164525.1). Lineage (NCBI taxonomy): Eukaryota > Metazoa > Chordata > Mammalia > Rodentia > Muridae > Lophiomys > Lophiomys imhausi. Next base: position 4,386,659 of record CAJQZJ010000072.1, read on the forward strand.
TAGATTGGTTGAAATCAAGCTGATTGCCATATATTACCTAATATGCATATATTTTTAGTGAAAACACTTAAAAGCTGGTGTTTATGTTCAAGAATACAATATATTACTAATATTATAGATGCCATGCTCTGCTCAAACTTCTTCTTCCCATCTTGTTTGTAGTTTGTATTCTTTGACCAATATCAACCAAACTCCCTCATCCCTGTCACACAATAGAGTTTTGATTATTAGGTTGAGTATATTCTAACATTAGGATTTTGATCCCCAGAATCACATCATGTGTATTAAATATATATGTCATTAACTGCACATTTAATGTCAAAGTGACAGGCAAGAGACAATGGGAATACCATCAGCATTTTTACAAATATCCCTTAAATTTATTTTCTAACATTTCTTTACATTTTTCTAGAAACAACAGGGAACTGTTAAGTATTATGCACAAATCTCTTAAATCAAAGTTTCAGCTTAAAAGGTGTCAGAAGGTGGATGTTTCATTCTCCAGTTAAATGGAAAATCACCCCCTTCTAATTAAAGACAGGTAGTGACAGAAAGTTTTTTGATTCTTCGCACAAGGATGTGCTATAATGGATTTTCTGTTTAATTAGTTCTAAATGCCAGTGGCTGGAATGGAAGAAGAAACTATTGGCACCTGTGATTGCCCCAGGAAGACTCTTGACAATGAGTCCCTCAGAGCAGAAAGCTTTCAAATGTGAAAAAGGTGTGGGGGTATATTTTACTCTGTATTGTTTTGCAGTGATCATCTTGCATTTATTTCTCTTGTTCCAGGTGTAGTGAGTGCTGCATAATGTGTAAGACACAGATATCTACTCCCAATGAGTTCATAGGCTGAGTAGACTGCTCAGGAAGCATAATTAGAGGAACAGTTTACAAGATGATATAATGGTGTTGCTAAGGCATATCTAAGAGAGCACCTAAACTCCATGGCTCCATGACAGGATTCAAAGAAGAGTTTGTTTTTATTATCATTGTGTGGGGGATTACATTTTTAATAGGTTTTAATAGAAATTTGAAATACAGTTCTAAATAAAGATAATTGTATATTAATGCATCATGTCCCTTCTTCTAGAGTTATCAATTTTCTGAACTCCATTTACCTTTTCTCCATTTCTTTGTTGCTGGTTGTTTTGATGAAATTTTCAACTCAAACCACAGCCATGTCATGTCACCTTATATCTTATGATTCATCTTTAACTTGACAAAATAGTATGAACATAGAGATCCTCTCACTTGAATCAATTAATCTGAACACATGCCTAGGGGGAAATGTAGGGTCACAGTGTAAGAAAGTAATAGGTGTAGCTATTTGTCTTTCTGACTGTGTGAAGGGAACCATCAGACCCTGAGAGAGACAAGAAAAGAAATTGGCTCTTGTGGGTAACCACAGGTACTTCGGTGATCTGAGCATAGCCAACTTAATGCAAAGTGTGGGTGGCTCCGAGCCAAAACTCTCTCATTCATGTGATTTTGCTTAATATTTTCAACAATGAGACTATGATAGGCACAAATAATTATCTCTAGATAGTAGAAGGAAGCTGACAGATGTTAGATAAATAGCCTATGGTCCTGCATAAAAATAAACAGAAGATATTTGTTGTGAAGTAAAATTTACCTAGTGACCTGAGTTCTTACCAGGAACCATCCTAACTGCATGGAGGTATGTGCTGGTTTTCATACCCAGAATTCATCTTTTCAGTGTTCACTATACAACAATTACCTCTAATCAGTTGGTTTGATTTCTTAAAGGGAAACAAACCAATCTCTTGAATGCTGATTTTGCAAAATTGTTGCAGCAGGAATGGTGGCACCACACTTCTACAAACTTATGCATTTCCCTACTTGAGAAACTCCAGTATTTGCTGATGCAGATATCCTAAGGTAAGAAAAGACTAATTATTGTGTTTTTATGAGAACTTAATTTAGAATTTAATTAACAGATTAAGTTATTCCCCATTGCCAACAGGCTGTGTTCTCAATGAAACCAAATATTATGACAATTACCAAGTTTATTAGATAGTTCATTGTGTGAATGCTAAAGTCTGTTTTGTAGAGAATTTCCTCTGAATAATTTTTCCTTCAAACCAAGGTTTGTATTTCACAATATACTACTTCATTAGGTTGGCATAACTGTAATACCTGAAACTCAGAACTCTAAAACTATTTGTATTTGTGAAATTTCCTTGCTCTCTTCAGTTATCACTGCACTGGAATCATGGAAAAGAAGAGAGAGCATGATAAACCCACTTTATTGCCTCACCATATACCTGCAGGACATGGTGGGTGAAGATGTCTCCAGCTGCAGGCAAACATGGGTAATTTTTCTAGCTCTCCCAGTGACAGGATATCTCAGCTTCACATTCAGTTTACCTCATTGCTTAGCTCTCTATGTTTTGGTAAACTGTACATTTCCATTCTCCAGTATCCTCAGCTGCAACATAGGGGTGATTGTATGGCTCTGTAGCTCAGTGATATGGCACTCTCCTAGTAGTCATGGAGGAAAGCATGGACAGGGGTCCTAATAACAGCATCTGTACATATAGCTGTGGTGAAGATGGATGGAATGATGCTTGCAACAGAGATGTTAGCCTTTATCAATTCCTAGTGTTCCAAAGCAGAGAACGATGTCTTGTGTTTGTTGAAAATAAAAGGCTACAAAAATGTGCTATGCAAATTATGAAACAAATCATTATTTTATCTGCTCCTTGAATATATGAGAGAGAGAGAAGGAGAACTAGAAGTTTTTTATAGTAGTTGTCTCAACTAGTTTTAAGGGCCAGCCTGTATATGTACCCCAAACTGTTTTTGCATCACCTCTGACTGCTACCTGGACAATTAACATGTCTACTCTTAGGAGTACAATTGTCTGTGATTCTGAGAACAGTCTTTTAAAAAAGCCTATCTCTGAAGCACTGGAATACTCTCCTAGGTGGATGGTCAATGAGACTTTTGACCACATATAAACTACTGTTCACAGCCTAAAGAAGAGGTCCCAGATAACCAGAGAGAAAATAGGACTACTGTCGGATGTTTAGGTTGTCTAATAGTAACTTATGTTGTTTAGAGAGACAGACATGTTCAGACAGACAGACACACAAACACACATACACCATTTGAAATTTTAAAAACTGCCTTATTTAGAGAACAGAAGCTAGTAACTTTTTTCATTATTTATTCATTTTACATCCCAATCACAGCTTCCCCTCCGTCCTCTCCTCCCAGTCCCTCCTTTTCACCTCCCCTTTTCCCCCAAAGCCCCTTTGTCCTCAGATAAGGGAGGCCTCACATGTATATCTCACCACCTTGGCATATCAAGTTGTAGTAGGAGGGTCATCTCTTATTGAGGCTAGACACAGCAGCAGAGTTAGGAAAAAGGAATCTAAAGGCAGTCAACAGAGTCAGAGACAGTCCCTGCTTCAGTTGTTAGGGGACCCACATGAAGACCAAGCTGAACATGTGTTACATATGTGTAGGGGGCCTAGGTCTAACCCATTAATGTTCTTTAATTGGTGGTTCAGTCTCTGTGAGATCATATGGACCCAGGTTAGTTGATTCTTCAGGTTCTATGCTGGTGTCCTTGACCTCTCTGGCTCCTTCAGTCCTTCCTTTTTCCTCTTCTTCCACAAGAGTCCCTGAGCTCTGTCTAATGTTTGGCAGTTGGTCTCTGCATATGTTTCCATAGATTGTTGGGTGAAGTCTTTCAGAGGACAGTTATGCTAGGCTTCTGTCTGCAACTATAGCAGAATACGGTTAATAGTATCAGGTGTTGGCTCTCTCATGGGATGGGTCTCAAGTTGGGCCAGTCATTGGTTGTCTTTCATTCAATTTCTATTCCAACTTTATCCCTTTGCATCTTGTAGTCAAGATCAATTTTGCATCTAAGGCTCCATGGGTGGGTTGCTGTCCCCATCCCTCCATTGGAAGTCTAGTCTGGATAAAGGAGGTTGCCATGTCAGGTTCTATAAGCCTGTTGCTAGGAGTCTTAAGGTCACCTTCATAGATTCATGGAACTTTCCCTTGTGCTAGGTTTCTGGCTCATCCCTGACCTGGCCCCCAAAACGAATTTCAGTTCTCTTTCCCTCAGTTTGCTCCACAGTTGACCCTTCCTGTTCTCCTCTCCACACCTTCCCACGCAGTAGCTTCCCTCCCTCCACCTCCAATGGCTATTTTATTTTTCCTTCTGTGTGATATTCAAGAATCCTCCTTTTGCCCCTCCTTATTACTTAGCTTCTTTTGATCTGTGGATTGTAACATGTTATCCTTTTACCATATGGATAATATCCATTTATATGGATGTCTGCATTTATCACCCTGCACAAAACTCAAGTCTAAGTGGATCAAAGACCTCAACATAAATCAAGATATACTAAGTCTAATAGAAGAGAAATTGGGGAACAGCCTTGGGCACATTGGCACAGGAGACAACTTCCTAAATAGAACACCAACAGCTTAGGCACTAAGATCAACAATTAAGGCAAAGGATACCATCAAAGGACAAATTGGCAGCTTACATAATGGGAAAAAGATTTTCACCAACCCCTCATTCTACAGAGGACTAGTATCCAAAATATATAAAGAATTCAAGAAATTAGATACCAACAAACCAAATGATCCAAATTAAAATTGGGACACAGAGCTAAGCAGAAAATTCTCAACAAAGGAAATTCTACTGACTGAGAATCAGTTAAAGAAATGTTCAGCATCCTAAGTCATCAGGGAAATGCAAATCAAATGAGATTCTATCTTACACCCATAATAATGGTTAAGATAAAAAATCCTCAAGTGACAGCACATGCTGGTGAGGATGTGATGCAAGAGGTGTGGGTGTAATAGAAGTTTTGATTTCTTTAAAAACATGGTTATTGCAAAATAAATGTCTTTTTGTTTTGTTTTGTTTTTGTCCCAAGTGTGGGGTATGGAAGTGTTTGATCCACTGCTAAAAACAAACTCATGAAGGGCACATGATGCTTTGTAAGCTGGAAAACAACTTTTGATAAACAATTTCCTTAGGGAGCACATGATCTTAGTCAACAGGAAAATACCTCCTGCTGGGGGCATGATGTTTTCCAACTGGAAAACATCCTTGTGCAGACTCTAAGAGGGTGTAAAGAGATCCCCAAAGAGAGAGAGGTATTACTTTTTGCTTAGCTCCACTTCTATTGTTTTGCTTTGCTTCAGAAGATTCCAGACAACACTTCGAGACTTGCTGTTGCTGAGACTTGCTGCTGCCTTAGCTGCTGACGATCATGACCCAGGTTGACTGATAGAACAAATGCCACAGTTGTGGGTGCAGTAGCTGCTATCTCCGCAGTTGCTGATACCACAGCTGTGTTTCCTGGTTTTCTGGTTGGTTGTGTATGCTGTTTTACTGTTATAATCCTGATGAATTGGCCAAAACACCTCCATCTAAAGAGGACTATATCCTGTGTCTACTAATATTCTTTCTCCCCTACCTTGGATTGGTGAGTTGGAAGGGAGGTAGAGATATTAATATAACAACAAATAAATAGTTTAAAAGTATGCCTTCAAGTGGGAGTGCAAACTTGTACAACTACTTTGGAAATCAATTTTGTGCTTTCTCGGAAAACTGGGAATAGTTCTACCTCAAGACCCAGCTATACCACTCCTGGGCATGTACCCAAAAGAAGCTCCACCATACCACAAGGTCATTTGTTCAACTATGTTCATAGCAGCTTCATTTGTAATAATCAGAAAATGGAAACAACCTGGATGTCCCTCAATTGAAAAATGGATAAAGAAAATGGTACAGTCACACAATGGAATCTAGTCAGCTATTAAAAAGAAAGACATCATGAAATTTGCAGGCAAATGGATGGAACTTGAAAATATCATCCTGAGCGAGGTAACCCAGACACAGAAAGACACACATGGTATGTACTCACTTATAAGTGGATATTAGCCTGTAGCCTTCTTATAACTAAATGTTATATAAACATTAAACAGACATAAGTAACAAGTAACTTATTCTGAACATCAGGTGAGAGGAAAAAAAAATAGCAGTTAGGAAAACAATGTGAGAAAGAAAAAATGAGGCCAGGTGTGGTGGCTCATATATATAATCGTAGTACTTATGAGGCTGAAGCAGAAAGATTGATGTAACTTTGAGGACAGACCAGAGTATATAGATAAATCCTTGCAAGCCTGTGCTACAGTATGAGACTATGTCTCAAAATAAAAGAAATATGATGCATACACTAAAATATGTTAAAATGAAATAAACATGTACATGTGTACTATATAACTATGGAAGTGTGGGAAGGAGCCTGGACAGGCACAAACACACACACAGAGAGAGAGAGAGAGAGAGAGAGAGAGAGAGAGAGAGAGAGAGAGAGAGAGAGAGAGACAGACAGACAGACAGACAGACAGAGACAGAGAGGTAGAGGCAGAGAGACAGAGACAGAGAGAGACAAAGAGAGAGAAATCAATGCAAGAAACTAGACACAGAATATTCTGGGAAGCAAGCACCTCAACATTAGACTTAGAAAGTTCCGAAGTTTTCACATGTTCAACTTGTTCCTCTTAAAGATGGGGAAGCTGAAACCTATCCTCAAGGAATACTATCCACCTTCTTCTCTATCCAAGACTTTAGAAGTCATTGTCACTTCCTAGCTGCACAGTTTGATGAGCAATAAGGACTCTTTGCCTTTCAGAATCCATGCATCTAATGACAGGCTTATCTCTGTCACTTTTTGCCTTGGAGGTCATATCTCAGATGATCTAATATGACCAGACCATTGTATATTTTCCTTTGTCATTTTTTCGTTGTAGGTTAAGTTCTTTTGTTTGTTTTATTTCATTTTTGCTTGCTTGTTTGTTTGTTTTGTTTTTCAAAACA
>CAJQZJ010000072.1:4458535-4481909 GCA_907164525.1 Lophiomys imhausi
TCTGGCCTCCTGCAAAGGGCTTGGGTCACTCCTCCGGCTCTGTCCACTGCAGCACCCACAGCTTGCCTTGTAGGCTCCTGTTGGCTTCACTTTACTGCTGCTGCTGCTGCTCTTGGTGGTCGTCCCATGGCGGTGCTGGTTTCTCCAAAATTCTGGGGACTCTTGCTGCAACTGGGCTCCACTTTCACCCATAGTACCATCTCCTGGGCTCTCCTCAGGGACTCCTGTCCTGACACACAGCGCCAAGTCTCGGCTGCTCTCCATGACTTACCCCTTCATGCTTTCAAATCCAGTGCTATTCTTAGATTACCAAGTTCATCTGCCAGCACAAGGTACGGCCTTGGCTGCCTCTGGAACCCAGCTTATGTGTGCTGACTCTGAGGAAGCCCTTCCCAGAAGGTTTCACCTCAAGGATGCTGGTCTCTTCTTGATCACCATTAATTTCTCAGCTCAAGCCCACCAGCATTGACTTGCCCAGCATAGCCAAGGTTCACTTCAGTGTTTCTCATGCCTTGTTAATCACTCCTGATTCTTCCACCCCAGCTAGCCAGAACCACAGATTCTTAACTCAAAATATACAAAGGTCCACATAGAGTCTTTAAGAAATTCTCTGGGTGCAGGGTCCCGGTCCTGGGCAAGCAGAACGATAGCAGTGTATCTCCAGCGAGTAAAATGCAGAACTCCTACACAGGACAGGGAAACAAATAACTAATCATCACAGAGTTCTTTGTAGTCAGTGAGATGGAGAAAAAAACAGTCACATAAAATGCCAAATGGTTTGGAGCATTGGACAACATTCCATTATTCCAGGCACTACATGTACTACATTATTTCAAACTCCACAATTTATTTGTGTTTTCCATTTTTCTACCACACTAATATGCAGACATTCCTTTTTTATTTGTTTCTGGTTGGCCTAGTTCTTGGTATTTGTAATAACAGTTGTTTAATTTGCCCTGATTTAATGTCATTTTGTACCTTTGGAAAGATGTTTTGGAAGGAGAGAGTCATACTGAGAGGAACTATATTCCAAATGAGAGGGAGTTAGGGGACAAGGAGAGGGGAAAAGAGAGACAGATTGTGATTGGCTAGTGAGCAAGTAACCAGAGGACACAACAGGACCATGCTTCTTGGTGATAATATAGGTCACTGGCTTTCATAGGAGAAAACTGAAAAAAAAAACTGAAGCTGAAACTTCACTGTGCACTGAATCAAAGCAAGGGAACTAGAGGTGAAATGTCAGCCTCTGATAAAGGCACCAACTGTTCTGTAATTACTTCAAAGATGTTTTCAGAAAGTCCAAAGGAACATGCTGTACAAACTAGCTAAAATATTAAAAAAGGAGATTACATTGTGATCATTTTACTCAATCATATATATAGCCTGTTACTAACTAAAATTTTCCTTCTATCTCTTCTATTAAACTAAACCTCTCATTTTAAAAATTTAAGCTTCTTTTATTTAATTACTTATTTAATTTTCAAATGAAAATTAAAGTATATTAGCACAAATATAACATTCTAGTAAAGAACATGTGTGTGTGTGTATGTGTGTGTGTGTATACATATGTATGTGTATATTTCCCTCTATGAGCTCCAACCTTAATTCTTAATGTACCAAGTCATTAAAACATAACTGGTGATAGGTTTAAAAATTATGAATTATACAGGGGGGAAATGCTTTGCAAGCAGAGACCACACTATGAGATTTAGTAGTTTATTTCCATGTCAATTACATATTTATAAGTGATGCAAGTAACATAAATAGTAATAAATGAGCTATACCAAATAAATACCTAAGCTTGTCTTTCTACCTGTTTTTAGCTTCACAATTTTTTTTTTGGTTTTTCGAGACAGGGTTTCTCTGTATAACAGCTCTGGCTGTCCTGGACTCACTTTGTAGACCAGGCTGGCCTCGAACTTACAGAGATCTGCCTGCCTCTGCCTCCCGAGTGCTGGGATTAAAGGCGTGCACCACCACTGCCCGGCTTAGCTCTACAATTCTTAAGAAAATCTTTAATTACCCACATCAAGCCATTAAAGGAATGCTGCCCATGATGTTTTCTTCTGAAAGAAAACAAAAACACTACCTTCCACAGCCACAAAGAGTTTCCCATTGGATTCTAAAGCCATCAGACCCTAATCTAAAGCTGTAGCAAATTGGTCAACACTATGTCTTCTTTGTGTCTGTTTCTACAAGACACAGCATGGTACCTGGCACAGAACAGGAACTATGTGAATGGTAGTGACATAGTACTAAACCCTTATAGTTTTTCTCTCTGACATCTCCAAGATGACCACATCTGAAGTAGAGAGTGCATATTATAGAAAAATACTCTGCAAAATTGATAGACTCTTATCCTAGAGAGCAAAATCATAGCTATCTTGCAGGAATTTATGGAATATCAGTTAAGAAATATTGTCCTATTATTGTCCTTGTCTGTCAAAATGATGCACATATTACCCTATGCCACAATCATCTTGCTCAGTAACTTAATTATACTGGAAAATATATGGTCACAAACACAGACTATATCATAAAACTGAAGCTGTAATGTGCCTTAAAGTCCAGTCTTTTCTTTGAATATTTAAGAAAATGTATCAACTTATCTAAGAACATTTTTATTCCAGGGAGTCACCAAGATAGATTTGTTACAGTGAAGCAGTGATTCACTTAAACACACAATAATTACTATTCATTTTACTTTTGCAGTAGAGATGTGAAGTTGAGTGAGAGAGAGAGAGGGAGGCAGAGACAGAGACAGACAGAGATAGACAGAGAGAGAGAGAGACAGACAGACAGACATGCAGACACACAAAGAGAAACAAAGAGAGTCAGGGGGAGGGAGAAAGATTCTTAATATTTTAGATGTAAGGGACAGTTGTGTCACATAATCCAAAGAGCACAACATTAAATAGTTGTATCTCCTCATCATTCTAATAAGGGCTCTATAGATTGTTAAAAACTTTGTAAAGATGGACTTATGTTTGGTTAGACCATGCTCTGTATATTTAGAAATATATGTATAGACACATAAACAGATATTCATGCAATAATGGTTAATAACAAGTGAGGGCACGAATTTGAATGAGAATGAGGAGGGGTATATTGGGAGGATTTGGGGTGAGGAAAGAGAAGGGAGAAAAATTGTAATTACACCATAATCTCAAAAGAATGAAAAGAATGAAAGTAAAATCAATCCTTGGTTGATTGACATAAATATTTACACCACCTAGTGCAATTCTTTACTGTAGAGCAATTGTTTAAGAATTTATTCTTTGGTTAAAATCCATTATAAAGATAACATTTGGACTGGACATTGGGAATGTATGCTAAGCCATATAACTCTTATAATTGTGGCCTATTTATTTCTGTTGTTTTGTATTGTATTTATAGTTATAACAAAAAGTACCATTTTTTGGACTAAAAGGGAGAGCTGTTGGGGGGGGAAGAAATACCTTAAACTAAAAAAAAAAAAGAAGGGAAGAGGATGGGGGGGTTGAGGGGGAATAGGGTGGAAGGGTGGGACTGGAGGGGGGAGTAGGGAGGGGATTGTGATTGAGATGTAACTTGAAGAAATAAAAAATAAATTATTTTAAAAAAGATAACATTTGTTCCTGTCCTTTGATGCCATTTCAGCCTATGGTCAAAGTCATCCCATTCCATTCTGAAAGATTGATATTTTTAGTAGAACAACACACAGAACATTTTGTTTCTGTATTCTTCCCAAAACACTATCTCCTCTCTGCTAGGAGCTACAGTTCCAAAAATAAACATGAAACTCCTGCTCTAGAGGGGTGGCCCTTCACTCACCATTCCAATCAGTATCCTAACCTTTAACTCTCTTAGGTATGTAAACCCGTAAGTTACAAGGAGCTTTAAAAACAGGAAGCAGGACAAGAAATAAAAATATTCCTCAATTAGATAATATGATTCTTTAGTCTTAATACACATTCAAAAACAGTGGAAAATGCTGAATCCTAATATTATTAACCTTCCCTTAATCTTCTCTATATAACTCTCAAAGGATACAGAAATAGTTTTAATTCTTTCTATAATAATATTAAACTTTTGGCATGACATGGGATTAGGAAGCAGGGTTTTGGAGTTTTCTGTCTTGGTTCATATCTGCTCTACTTTACAGGTATCTCTATTTCCACACTGGAAAAAATGAAGTATTTACCTGAGAGAGTTACATGAAAAGTAAGGTGAGTTCCTATGTATAAATATAAAGAACTGTGTCCAACATAGAATAAACATACAGTTTGCTACTATCATTATCAGTGATATTTCATCCCTTTCATTGGCCTGCTCACATATAGCTACTTATGACCCTTTTTGTTCATAAGATCACAACCATTTTTCATGAACTTCATACACATTTTCTTCAGCACTTACTGTCCTCTAGTTTGCCATACACTGATAACTGGAAAGCCAAAATTACAAAAATAATCCTTACAAGATTTTTGCACTTAAAATGTGATGTTACACATCACTACTTTCCTATAGTGTTTTAAACTTTGTAGATACACAAAATGAAACAGAAATTCCTGCTAATAGAGGAAGGTGATTTTTTTTAATGTTCACATGTTAAATACTCTAATGGAAACAGACCATAATAAGAGGCTTGTGAGTGTCATTATAATATAAATATCATGATCAAGGTTGATCTCACAGAAAAGGTGAGATGTGAGTGAAGAAATGATGCATGTAGCCCTAATGACATCTAGGTGAAAAGGGTAAGGGGCCTAGGTGGAGAAAACAGCCAATGTGAAGCTTACAAGGAGAAGAATGGTACATTCCAGAAACAGGTAGACAGTGTAGTTTGAGTAGCAAGAATAGCTGAGGGGCAAGTAATAACAGAAAAGTTCTTAGACATAATGAGTAGCTGGTACATGCTACGATAGATAATTTTACTCTGACGGTGGTGGAGGCCTTTAATCAAAGAGGGATTAGACTGAGAATCACATATTTGCCACTTTCAACTGATAGTAATTGTGTGTTATTCTTTGTCATTTCCAGACATGCATACAACCTGCTTTGTTGGAATACCAACTTCCCCTCAATCCCTCTTGTTTCTTTCCCTATTACCTAGTGATGTAGAAAAAAAGGCTAATTAAATGATTTAACCAGCATTTATATTATCATTAATTGGTGGTGGTGTTAATCCTTAACCCATCATTATAAATATATACACACAGACACTGGATGGATTTTAACAAGCCTAGGCCTGAATTGTGCCATCCTAGCCCATCTAAGCTAGCTCATAATTATATTACCCAAATATGACCCCATATATACATACATTCCTTTGGACTGTTACTATCCATGCTATGCCGATGTTCTAGGCCATGTGGAATGATCTTTAATCTACCCCATGGTGTGTGTCTCACTTCTTCCTGCCCCTGGCTTCTCTCTGGAGGCTTCTTCCTCCTAAGTAGCTCTCTGTCTCTGAAGCCCACACACTTTAGTCCTGCCTACCTCCATCTTTGCCCAATCTCCAGGTCTCAGCATTTATTTAACCAATCAGAGACAATGTAAGTAACAGACAACAATCAGGACCAATTAGCACTTAGAATACTTAACACCACCCTATCAATTCCCTCCTTTTGTCTAATAAAAAGTCTAAATGTTTTAACTCATATAGTAAAAACAATAAGAACAAATATAAAACAATCAAGAAAACCATATATAAAAGGTATACATATAATGTTTAGCTTATTTATATCAGGCAATCTTGAAGAAGAAAATAATCATCTATCTATCTTGATGTGTCTAAAGTTCTGAACCTAAATATTGTCTACCATATCCTATATTTCCTTTTAAGTCCTAAATGACGCAAGTTTAATTAAAATTGTATAGCTATTATAACTTCAACCCCATCAAAGACATAAGAAGGGATAAAGTTATGATTTAAATGAGTAGGAAGCACAGAAGAGCAGTTTCCAAAAAGAAAAATAATGACAGTTTGCTGAGTAGATAGTCCCAAATATCTCCCGATACTTTTGGAGCATTATCTTCAGCCTTCTGGCCAAGCATATCTCACAGACATAATTGTGCAGCAGGAAATAAGGATTTTCCCATTCTGTCTCTACAGAATCAGGACATCAGCTTACCTGCATTTAAGCTCTGGCCCATCTTTGGACTGTGTATAGTCTGTTGAGAGAGCAGGGGCGTTTTTGCCCAATAGGAATTATCTCCTGGTGGGAGATTTTTTTTAAATGCTCATTGTTTTCTTCCAAGTCAAATGGGAGCTGTCCTAGGAGCTGACTATCTTAAGTCAAACAATTCTTAAAATAAAAGAAACATCTTTAAATGCCTTTTTCTGTATGCCTCTGAGGATTTTGAAGACATCTACTATTTCATTTATAAATCTATCATCTATCAATCTATCTTTGAAAAAGCAAACTGTATATCTTTATCCATTTATTATATGTTTAACCTAGTATTTGACATGACCAGGAGCTTGACTGGCCAGCAATCAACCTGTACTACCCGGACTCCTAAATAGATTGTAATAGCAACCCACAAAATGATTAGAAATAAACCTGTACATTTAAATGAGTTGTATAGGCACAATACCATATATAAGAGTAGAAATATACATATTATGTGTCAAAATATAAAATTCTATACTAATGAACTAAAATTAATCTTATTTTTATCATTATACAAACTTCTATACCAACTAAGGCTTCTATCAAAAGATAGCCTTATTTTAAGAATAACAACAGTTTTAAATTTCAGAGCAGATTCAATAATCTACCCTTATATCTTATTGTTTCTATATTATATATCCATATTCCCCCTCTTTTTTATTTTCATGTCTTCCCCCTATATAATAGAGAAAGGATACAGAAAAGAAAAAGAGATCTCCAAGTATAACTTTTTATACCTTTCTTAACAAGACTATATAACAATTGGTAACTATTACCCCTAAACAACATTTATAACACATCAAATGACCAAAAAAAATCACCCACCCCATCTTTTGGGAATAGGACGTCGGTCTCTTAAAATTGCTTCCTGCTGAATTGGGTTGTAGAAAACCTGTTTGGGGGCCCAAATATAATGGAAAAAAATGGTTCAGCAAGTTAATAGTAACATTTGTTCTCCAGTCTCTATGTGCTCAGCAATTTGAATGTCCTGAGCAGTTTGTAGTCCAAAGTTGAACTTTGGGTGGGAAAGTTCAGGAATTCATTGAAATCCTGGCTGGAACAGTCTGTGAGCTGGACCATCTGGGCTTGCCTTCTCTTCTTTGGTGTTTGGTCCCTTTGCTCTGAAAATATATAATTTCTCACAAGTAACATCTCTGTCTCTCTCTCTCTCTGTTTTTTCTTCGTTTTAAAAAATATTTATTTATTACTTCAGGTTACATCTCCATCATTGTGTACTCTTTCCACCATTCCCAGTCCTGCCTTCCCACCCTCTATCCCCTAACCCTTCCATCCCACTCCTCTGGAGTGGAGTGTCCCTACATAACAGTCCCCCACCCCAGTTCAGCACTCATATGAGGGCCAAGAGCCTCCTCATAAAATGGGGGCCTACAAGGCAGCACCACTAGGGCAAAGTGTCTCATTGAGAAGAAACAACGTCTATGTTCCTGTTCCCTTTGGTGCATTGGTTGTAGTATAGTTATCCTGTCCTATATGGCTAAAATCCGATTATATTTGAAGAGATGCCATGTGCCTCCTTCTGAGTCTGGGTTAGCTCACTCAGGATGAGCTTCTCTAGTTCTATCCATTTGGCTGCAAATTGCATGATTTCATTTTTTCTGATAGCTGAGTAGTATTCCATTGTGTAGATGTACCACAGTTTTTTAAACCATGCTTTGGTTGAGGGAAATCTGGGTTGTTTCCAGTTTCTAGCTATTACAAATAAGGCTGTTATGAATATAGATGAGGAAACTTCCTTGTAATTCTGTGAGGAGTCATTTGAATGTATACCCAGAAGTGGTATAGCTGGTTCCCGAGGCAGAGCTATTCCAAGTTTTCTAACATATTGCCAGACTGACCTCCATAGTGATTGCACAAGCCTGCACTCCCACCAGAAATGGAGGAGAGTTCCCCTTTCTGCACAACCTCACCAATATGTGCTGTCATTTGAGCTTTTGAACTTAGCCATTCTGACAGGTGTGAGATGGAATCTCAGAGTCATCTTAAGTTGCATTTCTCTGATGATTAAGAATGCTGAGCAGAACACCAATAGCTCAGGATCTAAGACCAACAATCAATGAATGGGACCTCATGAAACTGAAAAGCTTCTGTAAGGCAAAAGGCACTGCCATTCAAACAAAACAGCAGCCTACAGATTGGGAAAAATTCTTCAATAACCCCACATCTGACGAGAGCTAATATTCAAAATTTACAAAGAACTCATGAAATTAAATGCCAAGAAACCAAATAATCCAATCAAAAAATGGGGAACAGAGCTAAACAGAGGATTCACAAAGGAGGAATTCCTAATGGCTGGGAGACACTTGAAGAAATGTTCAGCATCCTTAATTATCACAAAAATGCAACTTAAGTCGACTGTCTTTTTTTTTGAGACTGGAATTCTCTGTCTATCCTTGTCTTCGATTTATTTTTTAGACCAGACTGACCTTGGTGAAGGTCAGACATCCACCTGTCTCTGTTTCACAAGTGTTGGGATTAAAGTCATGCACCATCACACCCAATGATTAACATATCTCCTCTAGGGCAAAATGTCTCTTGAAACCAGTTCTCCTGTGGGAGCTCCACATCTAAGGAGACTGGCTTGTGATCCCTTTTTCTTTACATCTTCAAAAATGTCTTACATTTTAGCAATGGCAAATGACATAAATATCCTTTTTATCTCCTGATTTATAAAAATCAAAGATATCTAAACAAAATTTAAGCAAAGAAACAAGAACATTCCAAACGCCTTGGTCTAATTGCCATCCCATGTTGTTATTAAAGCTCTGTTCATTATTCCCTGGAATCTAACTTTGACTGCATTGTATTGGGGGGCCAATACCAGAAATTGATGAGAAGCATCTAGTAGCCAGGGACCTGTGAGCTCCAGCTGCCATTAATTTCTTTTCTATCAGGAAGGGCCTCCCCCCTTCTCCCCCATTATCATTGTCAGCAATTTGGCATTCCATCTTTAACCTTTCTCCCTTAAGTCTATCCTATTCAGACCTTTCTCAAAAAGTATACATAGAACAACAATTGTCAGTGTAAAAATCATCTGTATGGTAAGAGAAATAAACTCTACTGGAATCTAAACATATTGAGACATTATGAATTTGTTCATTTTTAATCTAGGCAGTTAATTCCATTCCCCAGTTCATTTAGAAGGCTGTCAGTTATTTAGCACATAAGGACAGCCTTAGCTCTCAACCTTTGCTGTAAGGCAGTAGCTTTTGTTAAGGGAGCCACACCTTTGAAATGTATTTGGGTTTGGCTCCCCATTCTTTGGCTAGGAAACTACCTTTTATTCTGGCCTTCTCAGGATGTAAGTTGGCATCCAAAGGCAGATTTCTGAAAATTTAGACCTGTGTTTTAGCCAAAGGATGTATAGTGTTCTCAATTATACTAAAGGCTTAATTAGAAAGGAAGGAGCTTATCAGTGTCTGTCCTTACTTTTCTGTCATCTACAGACAGAATTAAAATTAACACAGCGTGAAAAGCAGACACAACAACAAACCAGAGGATCTGCTCAAAAACAATGAAAGAGCTGCTATTTTTCCTCCTTAAAAATGTACATTCTGTGGGTAAGATAGCTGAAAGGAGTTACTTGTTGTTACAAGTGGCAGAGACTTAAGGTTTGCACACCATTTTATAGTCTTTGTAGATTTTTCTCACAGTGGGCAACTTATGACCTTTATTCTTGACAGCAGCTGGTTGTGTATCTCTAAGCATTTGCCAGAAAATATGTGTGAATCTGCAGGATACTTACTTCCAGGTAATAAATAGAAAGGACTTTTAGTCTCCAGAAAATATTAATATTCATATTGGTATTTGATCCTTTTCTTTTGGATGTTGAATGAGTGGCAGACTAGTGAAGAGGAAGGGCAGCACAGCTACCTTACCCACAGAATGAAACTTCAAAGACAGGCCAGTTGCCTATCACACAGCCAGATGTGAACAGAAATAACTGTCTTTAGGGCTAAGATGTCATAGTGAGATTTCAGATGAAACCACAGGTCAGAAAGTGGTGTCTGAAGCAATAGAAACCTGTAAAAATAGCTAGCAGCCTTTCCTGTTTATATATATGTGTATGTGTGTGTATACCAGTGTGCACACATGCTTAAAAGAGCAAGGAGGGGTGAAAGGGAAATATCATGGAGTGAAATTGATTTATCAGATTTTTTTACCTTAACTATTTCTTCCCTGTTGTTAGCTCAGATTTTCCAACTTTATGCAAACTCTTTACAACAAAATCTTTTGACTATTCATTTGAGTCATCAAACTAAAGAGTATACACTGCAAGGTCCTCAAAAATTCACAGCAAGTTCTGTGAACACGTAAACCATTATGAATAGTAATCTGTCACTATTCCCTAATATCATTTAAGTGAGGCACCATAAAATAGCCATATTCTCAAGAGCACGTCCAGCATAAAGAACTCAGTAGCATTTATAGGGAAACTGAACCTGGTCTTCCTTATACAAGTAGATAATAGAATTGAGTAAGAGGAAAAGAAACAAAAATGAGTTTGTCTCAAAAAACTTGGAAATTTTGGTCAGGTGAGTAAATGTATTTTTTATAAAACAGGACCAAAATTTCCCAGCCAAGGTCCAACACTACAAGTTAAAATCTTCTAGTAATGCCCCTAGAATGTGTATGATCATGTGGTCATATTTTTGCATGAATGTAGTGTGACTATGTTTTTCTAGAGACATAACCCAAGGCCTTATGAATGTAAGGCTAATGCTGTACCATTGAGATATATAGCCACTCATTTTTTAAAGATATGTTTTACTGTGTTGCTCAGGCTGGTCTTGAACTCTTGGTCTCAAGAAGTCTTCTTGCATCAACATCTCACATAATAAATATGGAAAAAAAATTAAGTTTGAGTTTAATATTTCTTTGATTATACTTATGATTATGAGTGCAATGAAACCCAGTCCTGTTCTATTTATGCTGTGAAATGCTGTAAGACAAAAACTGCCAGCCTCCTAGCTGGTGTCTCTCTCTCCCACTCCTATATGAGTCAGTTCATCCATTTTATTTGCCATGTGACCACCAAGTTTAACCTTCTCTCAAAATGTCATTGTCATTCTAGACAAGAGTGTGGTGAGAATCTGATGAGATCATAGTTAGTGGCAGCTGTTATTAATTTATATTGGTGATTATTTGCATAGGGTTCAACACAGTAACTGCATAAATGAGCAAAGTCTGCTAATGTCATAAAATATTGTCAGTCTTTTCCCAGCCTATATTTGCTATTTCTGTTCTATTCCTTCCCTGTTATAACTCCTTGCCATGCCAAAACCTCTCAGCTCAAAATCCCACTCAGGGTCTGATGCAATAAGCATAAAGGTCCCCATTTTTCCTGAGCACTGCAAAGCTTTACTTAGCCCATCCACCTTTATGACTTGTCAACTTCAGCTCCACTTACTCTCTAGCTGATCAATCTCATTATCAAACCCTTTGCACTTGCTGGCTCTTCAGCTGGGAACAATCAAATGGGAATATATGCAATGCATTTTCCTACTTCTCTGAGGTATCTGCCTAAAAAAAACCCACATGATTGGTATGTGTGGCTTTCCATTGCCACTCCAAGAAGACTGTGCTCTCTTCTTGAACTCTTTCCCTTGCATGCAGTTGCTTGTCTCCACTTTAACTTATAAAGAACTTCCTACATAGTACTCTTACATTCCCTCTGATGAGATGCATGTCCTGAAAGTACAAGCATTTCTATCCAAGTGCCTGGAGTAGCACCTGACGTGTAACAGGGATTGTATCATCCTTGTGTTGTATGAATGGTTAGAAAACCTAAAGCAATGACACACAATAATTTTCAGAAAAGTTAAATTCTCATAATTTACAATAAACTGACATCTTAAAAATAATCAGATAGGTACTGAACACACTTACCTGCGAAAACAGAAATAATCTGGATAGTGTTTTTTATTTATTTTTGTCTGAATCAAGTGATATATCTGAAAGTAATGGCATATCACAAGATAAGCTGAATGAATCTCCATTACCCATACACAGGCATGAAAACCCTGATAGTACCTGCTTGATGAGCTACTAGTTGAGAAAATATGCTAGGAATTCTTAAAAGTGTCTACAGTCTGAAGTGATAGATCTCTGATACATAACATTAGAACCATGTTCTTCAAAATATAGCTCAATGCCCAGCATCCACAATGCTACCTCCTTTGAAAAATACATCCTTCTTCCTCTTCCTTTACTTTCCAACTTAGGAAGCTGCATTTTGGAGCCATCCAAGTTATCCTTCTGCATCTAGAAAGTAGAATGTTAGAATGGGACTAGAACACATTATATTAAAACTGTCATTGATGGATCCTATTTCCACCTCCTCTATCATGCTGTCTTTAAGAATTTAGATAAGTCATGAATGCATTTCCAATATCTACACTATCTTGTCTAAAATGAAACTGATTACAACACCAAGTTATAGGCACAAACAATATAGCTACAAAGACAATAAAGTGTAATATTTACTGTGTCTATGACAAGCAATGACCTATGCCTTATTTTATTGGACCTCAACATAAACCTATAGAGGCCTATGCCATAATTATGCAGATTTGGTTGCTGGAAAATTTAAAGTGCAAATAGACAAAGAAATTCAGACAATGTTACTAATCTAGAAATGGAACTGGCCATAATTTCTTGAACTAAGGTAAGAAGGTACATGGTTACCTAGTGCCTGATAGAAAAGGTGCAACTGTGGTGGGTACGAGGTCTTCTACTCCTATTTGAGTCACTGATAAAATATTTTCTTTGCTTGATATTTCCTTTCCACCTTGCCTGTAGTACTGCCACAACCTCCTCATCCCCCTTTCTGTCTCAGAGTAAACCACTGGGTAGCCTCTCTGAAGAGCATCTTACCTGCTGCTCTTCTGAGTGTACACTTTCTGTTTGGAACATGAGTTCCTCTCACGTTCTACTCTACCTCAAACTTATGAATTCCACTATCTCCCATTTTCCTTAAATGGAAATATGTACACATCCTGGCATGAACACAATCAGGAGGCCACATCACTGCAAACTGAAAGGTTTGCAGTGAAAATAGGTTGATTATATGAGATAATTTTACCTAGTCCATGAGTATGTGCCTGTGGAAATGAACACATGTCTGCATGTGTGGGTTTTAAATTACATGACAGCACCTGAAAATTCTCTACAAAGCAGATTAATTACATAGTACCTGATCACGTTATAGAAGTGCTTTGCATTTGTACAAACCACTTGATATAATCATTGTTTCTTAAATTAGGTAACTTAGGTCATCAAAATATGTATGACTGTTCCACTCTATTTGTGCCATGAGACTAACAAAGCATGTGATCCATAGAACACCTCTATGTATGAGCATACAGAAAAATCTATAAATATACACCCACACATACACAATACACTGAAACCAGCAACCTTACCTGATTTTAAGCAGTGGTTAGCCAACTTTCTCTGTGAAGATATGAATAGTAAGCATGTTCAGTTTTGCAGGTCATATGGTCTTTGTGTTCACAGAGACCTAATATGTAAACAAATAGGCATAGTCATGTTCCAATAAAATTTTATTTGCAATAGTAGAAGGTTGGCTGGATTTGTCTGGTGTGCCCTAAATTACTAACCCATTATGGGGATTAAAGAATGTATATTCAATTGATTTGTATAAACACCCACTAAACGGAAAGATTCTTGTGTAAAGATGAAAAACCACTCAAGACATACCAAGATAAATGAAGAAAGCCAGTGCAAAGTTCTCTGTATAGATATTGACTATACCTGTGTATATAGTACTTGTATACAGTAAACAAGTACTAAATGATTGACAGAGATAGCTGCTTCCAAAGGCATAGAGGGTAATGAGGGACAGCCATAGCCTATATTGTTTTTCCATAATTCTGATGAGTTTTAAAAACAGCAGGCATGTATGCTCAATCAGAAAAACACCACAGCTATTTACAACAGTATGTGTGTGCTTTAAAAGTTCTAAGGATTTATAAAAGTGCTTTCATTATTAAAGGTTTTAAAGAAAATTAGTGTCCTGTATATATAAACCATTTCCTCTCACTTGATTCTCACTGAGTTTTGTGATGACAAGAGCTGCATATCCATTCTTTCTATCCATGTATCATCAGCATACATGCATATATATATATGTCATCAGCATACATGCACAAATATATAAATATATATATATATATATATATATATATATATATATATATATATGATGCCCAGATATATACAGTATATACACAGGTAAACACAGGGAGAGGGATAAAAAAAGAGAATGGAGAAATAGAAAAAGAAGGGAGAGAGATAAATAGGAGAGAGAGAGAGAGAGAGAGAGAGAGAGAGAGAACAAAGTAGGTGGCCCAGAAATGTATATACATTATGACTTTAGTTCCTGGTGCATACAGAATCTCTAAATTGGCATTGAACCATAGAGTTTATTTTTAGAAACTGAAACAGGTCATAGTTTCATACACAAAGGCCAAGTAATAAACTCCACACCACTGGGTGTTTATTAGAAATGTCAGATTGCATTACAAAGGTGTTTTCTGTTGCCCAAGCTACATCTATGTCATATTGTATTTAAAAACAACCTTTTTCAGAAAGTTGACATAAAAATATACATAGAATAAAGATCTAGATTGTTTGATGGTTGGAACATAAAAGATATAGAAAAAGTGTTTATTTCTAAACCAAGGTCAATGGAGGTTATTCATTTTCACCAACCTGCCAGGCAGGCTATATTCTCTCCTATGCCCTTTACTGGCTCATTTTGAAAGTTAACACACAATGTGGAGTCCTGCTCCTCTACGGGCAACACTTCTTTTCTAAATTCTGTACTTTTTCTCCACATGAGAGAACATATTTAGAGAAGCAATGCACTCCCAAAGCACACTTGTAGAGCAGATACCTTGGATGTTTTCTTCGCATGAGACACACTGAATTCAGTAGAACGAGTAATGAGTTTGGGAGTCAAGAGGTCTAAATTTTAATTCTGTGTGTTCTAGAGATGTGTGACCTTGAAGAAATGGCATTGACTCCTAGGACCAATGTTCCCTTACCACTAAAAGGGATCCTTTTCAACACAGGTTGTTATGCATACTGAGCATTCCTCCTAGCACAATGTGAGTTCTTGAAAGGATGGTGTTCAAGTAGACTCTAACAAGTTGCCTTCTAACCATCAAATGTTGGTTGTGCACTTTTTATTTTTATTTTTATTTTTATTAATTCAGGTTACACCTCAATCACAGCCCCCTCCCTCGCCCCCATCCACCCTCCCACCCACTATCCCCTCCCACCTATCCTACTTGACCTAGACCCCCGCAAGCATTTGTATTCTCATACACAAACTTGTATATATGCACACATAATCGAAAGAGAAACATAAATACAAAATAAAAATAAATAAAGAAGTAAATAAAAGATTAATATCTCATCTATCTTCACATGAGATAAAACTAATTCTGTAATCACAATCTATTGCGTCATAAAAAGGAAGAAATGGACACTGAGCCTAGGCCACACTAAAAATCATATAAGTTGAGAGCCACATATCTAGGCTTTGCCTTTATTTCTTCTCTGTTCCTTGGATTCAACTCCTATATTCCTAGATCTCTACCCTTTATACAGGATAAGGAATCAGACTCTGACCTGGTCTTGAAGGAAACTATAAGTTGTAAAAGAATACTGTAACATTGCAGACTCAGCTAATTGGCACCCAATAGCATAAGTAATGTGAGTAGATGCCTTTAAGCTTCCATGGGGATAGATTAATGGAGCTCTCAGACATCAGAAGAGTTAGGGAGGGGGTTATGCATGTGCTCACGATCCAAGAAGTGTGTAGTGATTATCAAAGAAACTCATAACTGGCTAATGTACAGAGAGTCTCTGTGGAATATTTAGCCATAAGTGTGACATCTATATCACTCTTCCCTTGCAAGGTTCAGGGTCCATTGTGGAAGAAAGGGTGGAAAGACTGTGAGAACCACAAGTCAGAAAGGAAAGTGTCTTCTAGACATACCATGACCACTAATGAAGCCACATCATCTATGGTTGTCTGTACAAGACCTGAACATCATATAGCCAATAAAACTATACTATGGAGGGTGAAGGATTTCACAAATTCCTACCATTACTGGAAGAGCTGTTAAGAATTGATGGCTAGCTACTGAGGGAAGGAGAGTCAGTTTTCTTCAGGGGAGTAACCCCTGGTAGGTTGACCAAGTCTTCAATGGATAAGCCCACATACCCATTAGGATATGGGTAGCAAAAATTGGACTTGGTAGTTTTTAAATAAAAGAGGGCATGGAAGTAGAAGAGGATGGGGAGATGTGGTTAGATCTGGGAGGAGACAGGGAAAATGGGAGAGGAATACTGTAGTGAGAATTTTTTAACATGGGAATGTTATGGGAATATGTTTCTATCTTAATCCCCAGCTTGGGATATGGGGCTGCTTCAGACTGACCACAACAGCTATTATTTGCCTTTTGCTCTAGAAAGGGTGTGATTTTGCCAGCTGAATATAGTTTATGTTTGGAATTCTGGGGACTCTTGAGAAGGTATTTAAATGCTAGAGCCCTGAGGGTGGTGGTGGCTGCTGCTCCCTTCTTCTGCTCCCCTTGATGCTGCTCTTCTTGATGCTGCTCCCTCTACTTCTGCCCCTACTTCTGCTCTTGCTGCTCCTGCTGCTAGTGGTGGTTGCTGTTTGTTGCTTTTTGCTGGATTTCTAGTTGGTGGTTGGAGATACCCTAAGGATGAAGATTAAACTCACTCTAAGGGACTTGATGCCCCCAATCAGCAGGAAGTAGTCTAATGATATCCACACCCCATTGCCACTCTAACCTTATTTTCCTCCTACATGGTATTAGGAGGTTGGAAGGGATAAGGGTGGTGTAGGGAGGTAGGAAAAAGAACCTAATAAAGTAGACAAAAATCCAGCTATGGAATATGATCAAAATACATTGTATGTGTATATGAAATTCTCAGGAAGAAATATTATTTTTAAAAGATAATTCCTGCTTCAGCATTTCTTAGTTTACTGCAGTTCTTTGTGTAGGGTTGAGGTATCACAGGATTCCTCCAAACCATGTTACTATGTCTATTTTTCCTAGGGAAGAGCAAATCAATTGGCTACCCAGTAACAAATGGGTAACCTTGAAAACATACATTCAAGTAACTTAAAGACTGAGCAGGTTGTACTTGTGTGTGTGTGTGTGTGTGTATGTAAAAACAATGAATTAAAATAGGAGGCCATGAATTGTAAAGAAAGCAAGGGAATATCCATGGGAGGGCTTGAAGAAAGGAAAGAGAAGAGAGCAATGATGTAATTATATTTAAATTTCAAAACCAAAAGAAAATAAACTTAAAAGAATGGTTCTATGGGGATTCATGAAGATGAGTAGGGGGAGGATGGCCTATCTCAAAGACCTTTCCCAGATAGGGAAGACTTGATGCTAAGAAAATAAAATATTTAATTAATTTTTTTCAGAAGTGTCTGTATGAGACAGGAAAAGTATTTTAAAAGGCAATTTAACTTATGAAAAAATATTCATCCTTTCCTATATTCAGTCTGCACTGTACTCTCATCAATCCAATTTCCAAAAGAAAAATAATTAGCCTAGTGGGTTTCTAACATATGTTCTACATACACAAGAAGATCCCAGGGCAAAGGATGACTAAGTGACAAGAGACAGATGGCCTAAGGGGTGTTCTAAAAATAAAAAGGCTCATATTATGGTGGAGTGAAAGGGCACTGTGAGTCAGGAGATCTCAGTTTTGTGGTGACTCTTCTAAGCAGCTCCTTGTACAACTGTTCATGAGTCATTCCTCTCCTCTGGGCCCCAGTGGCTTTGTCCGTCCAATGAACCTCTCGAATTGGTCACTGAGGGCATTTTCAGCAAACTGTGATATTTAAGAATACCACAAATATACTATTTGATTAGGGACATTTTATTAAAAGCATTATTGCTAAATTGTATCTTGACACTATTCTTGAGACTATAAAGGCATTGTAACAAGAACCACTAGGCAATAGTTTTTTATGGCTTATTCTTTTCACGGTGTTCTTTACCTGATAGCTTCTTAAACCTTCAGATTAGGATTGTTAGTTTGATTTGACCCCTAAGTAATGTCACACCCAGTAAATAAAATTTCTTTGCTATTGCTTATGTAAAAATACCCAGAGACTAGATTTCAAACTCTGCTGTGCATAAGAACCAATTAAGAATATATTTGTGTTTTATTGGATAAGGATATAGTTCAGTTAGAAGAGTGCTTTCCTAACATGCATGAATCCCAGGGTTTTATTTCTAGCACTGCATAAACTAGATTTGCTCATTCAGTGCTTACCTGTAATATCAGCAGGCTAAAAATGGAGGCAGGAGGAGCACAAATTCAAGGATGTCTGCAACTATATAGTGATTTGATGGTGATATTGGTCTACAAGAGACCTTGTCTCATAAAGCAAGAATACATAAATATAATGTGTAAGCATTCATGTAGAGATACAAATCTCTCTCTCTCTCTCTCTCTCACACACACACACACACACACACACACACACACACACACACACGGAGTAACCAACATGGCATTTTATTTAAGTGTCACAAACTGCCTCAAAATTATGTTATGATAAATAAAGCAATAATGAGGCAACTTCTACGCTAAAAGGTAGGATTTTCAGGTTCTTTATTTATTTTCAAGGAAATTTTACTTTCCTTTGTAGCCTCAGAAAGAAAATTACTCAGGTACACTCTTTGAACTACATCATGTTAAACAAGTGTCCCTCAGCTCCCACATGCTCACAGTCACCAGACCAGATTTCCCCGACACAGAATTCTCCCAGTTCCCAGAGATAGGCAGGAGAGTGGCTAGATAAAGCACATTGTTTATTTTATCTTCCTTCCTCCCAGTCTCTGGAGGTTTCTCCAGCATGGACTTTGTGGTTGATTTCAACAATAATTTCTTGGCATTTTTTAGTTCAGAGGAAAGACTTCTAGAAGTCCTGCCCTTGCCTAGCTTTTCTTTTCCTGCTTTCCTCTCCTTCTGAGTTCTCATTTTCCTGGTTTTACTTTTTATTTTCCCATAATTGTGGAAATCTGAGCATTTTAACGGTGCTGCATATCAATCCTAGGGCTGCATGCTCCCTCAGCATATACCACTAAGCTATATCTCTAGTTCGTTGGCAGTCTGAAATTTCCAAGCATGCTTATTTTCTGTTTTATTCTGTGTGTCCAGCCGCTGTCACTGTCAGTGGCACAGGAGGAATAACACACATTTATTGAGCACTTCTTATGTCCTGAATGTTGTGTTAACCCTTCCCTTTCATGTTCTGATATGTTTCTTGCCAATTCCTATGGAACAGGTATTATCTATTTCCCTGTTCTGTGTATGACACAAGCAATCCAGATTTTACACTATGCATACCTTGCTCAAAGTCACATAGGTAAAGTGCAGAAGCAAATTTCATAGCTTCATCTGTCTAGAGACCAACCTACATATTCTTCACTACTATATTATATGACCTCAAGTCCCACTAACTATACACCTTGAGAATACAGCTACCAATGCTCTGATTTGGTTTTATCAGTTGACTAAATTAGTACCCTTAATCATACTGGAGCAGTTTTCTGAATGAGATCCAAAATTCTTAGGAGTAATCATAATTGGAACCATATGAGATCTACAAAAAAAGAATTATAAAAGAGTTGAGAAATATATACAGAACAATTGATTAATTAGAGGGAAGTACCATGGTCCTGAATTAGAAGAATGAATGTGCTAAAGGGGGAAAAAACCCAATTCCTTGAAAAATTATAATTTTGTTTGAATTCTAACCAAAACATTAACTGGCCTCCTTTGGGAACCTGAAAAATAATCCTAAATTTTAGAAGAAAAAAAGAAAAACATGTACATAGAAAACTCTGAAAAGACAATAATAAAAGGAATTATATCCAATCAGATATTAGTTTTATTTATAGCCATTACATTTGAAGTGTATGTTGTAAATCTATCTTTATTAAAATGCAAAGGGAGAAAAACAAATATAGACACAGATCAACAAAATCACATTTATCATCCATGCTCATCTTATTATGTACATGAAGCCCGTGTGTGATAAAGGAAGTATTTCAAATCACAGGGTAAGAAACAGAATACTAACAAATGGTAGTTAACTATCTGGAGAAAATAAATGGAACGCTTTATTGTGCACCATAAAGTAAATTATGAATGTATTATTGAGAAAAATGTTTTAGAAATTCGAGCCATAAAAGAGGAAGAAAATATTTATCAAATCTCTAATGGGAATAGAAATTTCTAAGCTGGAAACAATGGAATAAATAATTTAAAACATTAATAAACTTGTCTTAATACAGATTAAAAACCCCTATAAAACAACCAAATTATCTAACCATCTCATAATCAAACTTAAAGGGCAATCTAAACAACAATGAAAATTTTCACAAGTAAGGCAAATGGTTGCTATCTTTAACATAAAAAGCACCCATAAATGCCTTTGTGGATAAAGGCACTTGTCACCATGTCTGAACAGAGTTCAATTTCCAGGAACCACATGATAGACTCTGCCAAATTGGCATCTGACCTCCACACATGCACTGAGGTGCATGTGCATGTACAGATGAACCCACACACACAGAGAGAGGGGGGGTGGGGATTCATTAAAAACACATGAAGAAAACATTAATACTTAAATACTGAGCAACCAGACTTTTTCATTAATTTATTTTGTTTATTTTACATCCCAATCACACCCTCACTCGCTCCTATCCACCCAGCCCCTGCCTTCCACTCACTTCCCCCATCCCTTCTTCTGCCCCCGGGTACCAAGCTACACTGGCACATCAAGTTTCATCAGAACTAAGTGCCTACTCTTTCACTGAAGCCAGGGAATGCAACCCTGCTAGGGGAAAGGAATCCAAAGGCAGGCAACAGAGTCCAAGTCAGAGACAGCCCCTGCTCCAATTGTTAGGGGACCCATATGTAGATCAAGTTATCCATCAGCTTCATATGTGTAGAGAGCTTAGGTCCAGCCAATGCATGCTATTTGGTTGTTGGTACAGCCTCTGTGAGCCCCCATGGGCCCAGGTTTGTTGGCTCTGTATGTCTTCTTGTGGTATACTTGACCCCTTCCAGCTCATTCAATTCTTCCTCTAACTCTTCCACAAGACTCCCTGAGTTCTGCCTAATGTTTGGCTGTGGGTCTCTGCATCTGTTTCCACTATCTGCTGGATGAAGCCTCTCAGATGATAGTTATGCTAGGTTCCTGTCTGTTAGTACAGCAGAGTATAGTTAATAGTGTCAGGGTTTGACTCTCTCCCATGGGGTGGGTCTCATGTTGGGTCAGTCACTGGTTGGCCATTGCTTAAATCTCCACTCCATCTTTATCTCTGCACATCTTGTAGGTAGGACACATTTTGGGTTGAGGGTTTTAAGTCCTGCCTGGCTTCAGGAGCTGGACACTTCAATCTTAGTATTCTCTGCTCCTAGGTGTCTCAGGTGGGGTTACCCCTATACCCTCTCAGGAGGCTCCCCAGTCCCAGGTCTTCGCTGTCCCAGAGACACCTACCCACCAATTTCTATTCTCTCCACCAGCCCTCTCACCCAGATTCCCAATCTCCTCATACCTGACACATCAGGTATCCTCTCCACCCCTTCTCGTACTCAGTTCCCTTTCTCCCACCACTTTCAATGTCTATTTTATTTCTCCTTCTCAGTGGAATTCAAGAATCCTCCCTTGAGCCCTCCCTGTTACTGAGCTTCTTTGGATCTGTGGATTTTAGCATGGTTATCGTGTACTATGTGGCTAATATCTACTTATAAGTGAGTACACACTATGTGTGTCTTTCTGGGTCTGGGTTACCTCACCCTTAGTATTAGGACAATCTTTTCTAGTTCCACCTATTTGCCTGCAAATTTACTGATGTCCTTGTTTTTGGTAGCTGAGTAGTATTCCATTGTGTAAGTATATCACAGTTTCTTTATCCATTCTTTGGTTGAGGGACATCTGGGTTAGTTTCCAGTTTCTAGCTATTACAAATAAAGCTGTTATGAACATAGTTGAACAAGTGTCTTTGTGGTATGGTGAAACATCTTTTGTGTATATGCCCAAGAGTTGTATAACTGAATCTTTTGGTAGAACTATTCCCAATTTTCTGAGAAAGAGTCAGACTGATTTCCAAAGTAGTTGTACAAGTTTCCACTCCCACCATCAATAGAGAAGCATTCCACTTGCTCCACATCCTTGCCAACATGTACTGTCACGTTCGTTTTTGGTCTTAGTCATTCTGAGGGGTGTAAGATGGAGTCTCAGAGTCTTTTGGTTTGCATTTCCTTGATGACTAAGGACACTGAGCATTTCTTTAAGTGATTCTCAGACATTTGTGATTCCTCTGTTAAGAATTTTCAGTTTAGCCCTATACCCCATTTATTTTTATTTTTAAATGTTTATTTATTACTTCAAGTTACATCTCCATCACAGCCCTCTCCCTCCACCCCTACCAGCCCCACCCTCCTACCCTCTCACCCTTCCCCCCGAATGCATAATTCCTTTTTTTCAGTCCAACAAATGGTTCTTTCTCTTATAACAATAAATACAGTACAAAAGAAGTGAAATGAATAGGCCACAATTCTGAGAGTTATATGGCTTAGCATACATTCCCAATGTCCAGTCCATATGTATTTGGCCCCTGACTTTAACATTCTACTATCTAACTATCTCCATGAGTTTAAAGTTCTCTATCTAACTCAGCTTTCATACTAACTTGCATCACAATTTTAAAAACATCTTCTTAGATCCAGAACGCCCTCTTGATTCCTAAACAACTCAAAATTGAACTATGAGACTCTAGCTATCTATACTTCAACCACCTCAGAGACCTGAGAGGGATAAATATATCTGATTATAGAGGAAGTGCAGGGCCCGCAGCTTCCAAAACTAAGAAATGACATACCCGTGGCTGCCTCGACAGTTCCCATTTTCTCTCCATACATTACAGCATCAATCTTCAGCTGTTTGGCCCCGTTTCTCTGACAGACATTGATTGTAGAGCAGGAATTATGAAGGACTTACCTACCCTGTCTTGGCAGAGCTAGGCTGTCAACTTACCTGCTTCCAAGTTTTGTCCTTTTTGGACAACAGTCTGTCTACAGTTGAAGCAAGGGTTTTT
>CAJQZJ010000072.1:4491909-4525251 GCA_907164525.1 Lophiomys imhausi
AAAAAAAAGAAAGGAAAGGAAACTAGGAAGGAAGGAAGGAAAGACTACAAAAAAAACCAACCCAAGTAACTTGATTTCACCCAAAGATCATCTTTGAAAGTACTGAAATAGCTCTAAGAATCAATAGGCCCAAGAATCCCACTTTCCTGACACTAGCCCAAACCCTACATAGATGAATAGCATGAATCACACTATCCTGTATCCATTTAAAATTATGTCTTCTTCTCCGTGTGAGTCTGTAAATGTTTTTATTTTATCAGCTGAGTGGATGAAATGAGAGCCATACCCAAGCTTTACAAATACATTGCTTCATCTGAGCCCAGAGTGTTTCTGTCTGTCTATGCCTGGGCTTAGGCCTGAAACTTTCTATCTCCCATATAATCTAATCTACTGCAAGCCCAGATCTTGAAGGCTTTAGCTTCTAGACTCCATCTGCTAACCTAGGCCTAGAATGTTATAGCCTCTGAGACTTACTACTGAATTAACTCACACTTTTCAGTTCTTTCTGAACTCTGGCTAGCTAGTTCAACACACTTGTTCTGACCCAAAACTCATCTCCAATCTGATTGATTCAACCTTGCTTCTCTCAGTTCTCATTGAATTATTCTGCTTAGAAAAACTGCCTCTGAACTCCACAAACTGTACTGCACTGACTGCATAAACAACAGAACTGAACTCAACTGCACTCAACTAAACTGCACCAAACTTCATCAAACTCTACTCCACTCTCTCTGTACTGCTCTTAAGTAGCCTCTCCTTCCTGTCTGTTCTCATGAGAGTTGGCTGTATCCTATTCTCTGACTCATTCTGTCAAATCCTTGTTGTCAAATCTTTGTCTGATTCATCATTTTTGTCTGCCCTACAATTAGACAGCATTGTTTATGATAAAGGTGTGTACTAAAAGCATCGCTGTATTCCAGCGAGATCATACTGTAATCAAGGGCATGTCTGCATTCCAGCATGATCACATAGACCTAGAAGTTCTTTAGGTGTGATTCCTTGCCAAAGCAGCCATGTTGCTGAATTTAAATTCCTATACATGAGTCTCATGAGAACATCATTTGCAGCAGATCCACTTCTGTATCTCCAGCACTTATCCAAGGGCCAGGTATGAAAGAAATGTTCAATACATTTTACATTAATACATAATACATAGTTGTCATATGTATTAGAATACATAAAGGAAACTTTTTTAGGAAAAGTAAAGGATGTTTCTATATCTATATATGCATGTATATATACATAAACACAAATACACATGAATACAGAATGTTTCTAATCTCTTTAATCTGAAAACATACATCAATGACATTTCAAAGAGAGTTAGATTTTGGAACATTTTGGATTTGAGATTTTGAAATTGGGGATACATAACCAGTAACATATTATATAAAAATTCTAAAATCTGAAGAACTTAAAAATTAGAAATACATTGGGTCACAGATATTTTTATGAGAGATAATCATCCTGTACATTCATATATGTATAGGCATATGAAGAGTTCACCTAAGCTTGTAGACACTGAAACCTCTTACTTACACTGAAGTCAACCTAAATGAATTGGAAAATTCTACCAGTATTCTCATGTCTAAATGCAGAATAAAAAAATTTTTTAAAAATCTTTATTGGGTGGCAATAGAATTGCCCTGATTTTCAAAGGTTATATATGATAGAATGGCATACTAGGCCATCAAGATCTAGGCTCAGGCACAATAGACTGATCTTGATAATCAGGCTGGAGTCAGACTTCGGTATCCCAGGCCTGCTGAAAGGTCATCTAGAAGCCCGGATTAGATACTAGGGTTCCAGATGGTGCCAAACCAAGGAATGCAAATAGCCACCAGTGGCTGAAAGAGTAAAGGAACAAACTCACTCCTGCTTCCTTTACCTGTAAACAGTAAACTATTATGTGCAGTTTACAGGGAACTTTGGTATATTCATAACAGTGACAGATAATATTTGTGAAGGCTTCCTCTATGCCAAGAATAGTAAAAAGTATTTGGCATAAATTATCTGCTGATTTTTCACAATTATGAGAAGTATAATAATTGTGATGTGCCAGAGAGGGTTGGTACCCAAGGAAGGCTTCCCCTTCTCTGAGGAAAAGGAGAGGGGGGAATGAGGGGTATGTTGTGAGAATGTGACTGGGAAGAGAGAAGGAAGGGAGGAGGTCTGTGATCAAGCTGTAAAGTGATTAAATAAATTAATGAAAAAATGCAAAATAATGATTGTGATATTCTTTGGACACATATATAAATGTGGCTGACTCAGGAAATGTGAATTTTTGAGGGGTATATGGCAATGATGCAGACACCCCAGAATCCTCACTCTTTCCTGCACTGCTTTTCCAGAATTACATGCCATAATAGGAAAGTCAAGGAACCGTGTGAATTGTGAATTACTTTGAAAATTATTATTGTGTGAAATTTAAACTGTGCTCATTTTTGTGCATGGAAATGTAAACTTAGATCACTGTGTTCCTAAATCTGGATGTAAAACAAAACTTTACTTGTCCTTCTTAAACCTGAAATTGAGTTAAAGTGTCTCACCTTCCTTCTTACCTTCTGAACTCAACTAAGCTATTCCAACAAAAACATCAACTGAAAACAGCTAGGCTGCAAACATAAACATAAGAGAACTGAAGGAGTATTTAATTGTATTGTGTAACTTTTCACAACACAATAGAATTCTATTTTTTCCTCAATGTAACACTATTTCAATGCCTGCACACTTACTTTAGATGATTTTTCCATTTGACTGTTATCTATTCTCTCATTTTCTATATCTATTAAAAATTTCTGCCTCAGTTCATTCACAAGAATCCAATATATCTAGGAGCAAGAATACCTTTACTGCATTGTGATTATGCAAATAGAATTTCTTCACTTCTTTTTCCTCTTTATATACTATGTGCTATTCATTTTCAGACAGAAAATATAAATCTCATTCAATTTACATATACCTTTAATTAAATTAGAAGATAACTTAAGGGTAGTTCACAGGCCAGATTTGAACATTAAGTTTTAACTTGTACATTTTAAACCTTCACCATTTTAACATGATTTTCCAGTAACTGCCAGACAGGCTGGAACTGAACAGTATCTATAGTTAGTTTAATGAAGTTTAGGGAAATAGGCTCATTAATGCAGCTTTGGAAGCAACTTCCATTTTCTACATCATAAGACATGATTTTTACCATCTTTTAGCACTTACATTAAAATGCTTTAGATTCCACTAAGGTGCCAAGTCACAGAGTATGTAGAAATCCAAACATTCCTCCAATTGCTTGTAAATAAGCAATTTCCATCTTATTCTTTCTCAATATGGGATTATAAAAGGCATGGCCTTAAGTGTGACTGAGAGCTGGGCATGGTGTTTCTTTCAGCTTTGTGTTTTAGGTAAGTGGTGATTAAGAAAAGAAGGGACAGAAAGTTAAATCAGATGTTTCCTTTTAGTCAATCACATTCTGCTTAGAGTGACATGGAAAAATTTTTGGCTGTGTTATTGTTTTCGGAATAGCTTGTGGGGGGAAAGGATCTGAATTAATGATTCAAAGAATTGAGCAGACTTGTTTAAAATGTCAATACAGCAACTCAGTCATTACTTTGGACAAATAAGGATATTTATATACTCATATTTTCATTTATATCACACTTAAGATATTTTGCGAGCAGTTTTACACTACTTTCTCATTTGGAGTGACAGAAAGCAAAATGGCAATTCTAAGGATTTCTTCTTACTCTTGTTTCAAGCTCAACAAAAGACATTTTTATAGGATCCATGCTTGTACTTGGATAGTTAATTTCTTCTCACTTTCTCCAAATCTTGGCCCTGTTAGAGCCTATCTTTAATATTTAGTATTTGGTTCACTATGGCACAATATTTCATTTACCATGAAGTGAATATTTATGGGTCACTGAGTCCAACGAAACTATAAAGAATATGATGTGAGATACTCTGTACCAATAATATTGGCCTTTAGAAGGATGAGAAGTTGTGAAATTTG
The DNA here is from genome assembly GCA_907164525.1 of Lophiomys imhausi. Taxonomy (NCBI): domain Eukaryota; kingdom Metazoa; phylum Chordata; class Mammalia; order Rodentia; family Muridae; genus Lophiomys; species Lophiomys imhausi. The sequence goes on from CAJQZJ010000072.1 coordinate 4,495,916, forward strand.
ATTACAGTGAATTCCTTTTAGCTCTGCAGCTACCATCAGCACAGATACATGCACTACAGAACAAAGCATGAAAGTATGTGTAGCATCAGCAGTTAAAGATAGATATACCATCCAAAGATCAAAGTACACAGGGGTGAATTCCATCACAACTGTGTTCCTATGCTCTTTCTCTGTGTCCCTGCATTCAGAACTTGGAATGTTCTGGTAGCAATCAGTAATGAATATGCTATATGAAAATATAGTATATAAACACTATGGGATATAATTCAGCTATAAAGAAAATAGAAATTTTTCAACTTTATGGATAAATGGATATAACTTAGAAAAGATCATACAAAGTGAAGTAACCTAGACCAATAAGACAAACATCACATCCTATCTCATCAGAAGCTCCTAGCTCCAAATCTTCAGATGTGAGTATACATCCTAGAGTAACTGCAGAAAATCAGAAGAGTAAAAAGGGACCATTGTGGGGATAGGAATTCTAGGAGAGCAAGAGAGAGGTGAATAGCAGGATATAATTATTCTAATCAAGAAAATGGAAAAAAGGGTCTCTAACTATGAAAAGAAGAGATAAACATAGAAGATGGTGCTAACAATCTTCCCTCCAAGAGACAAAGACCACAAAATTTAAAAAAAATCAATATAAGCCATGAAAAGCTCTCTTTTGAGTTTTTCATTAGGGTTATCCAAGAACTAACAAAATATGAAGCCTATTGCTATTAGACTTTATTGTCCCCCACAGTCGGAAGGTATCTTTCATGTTATTAGAAAGTCCAAGGAAAGTTTCCAAATGAGGGAAGCAATAAATAGTATTACCCAACTATGACACCCATGAATTAGAACAATGAACATCATTATAAGATACCCTAAGAGTATAGTAGTCACACTAATACATTGGAGGTAACCAATAGCTCTATAATTGGATGTACGATGTACTCAATATGAGGGATACCATTCATGGTAATGGGAATCTGCTAAGAACTCAGTATTAGTGAAATAATAGTTCTTGGAGGAGAACCTACAACCACTAATTTACTAAGCCAGTATAATCCCTGACAATATTCAGAATATTTGCCATTACACTCACAGATAAGTGTACTCCTCAATTCTCATCAAGAATTCAAGAGGGTGTTATAGATCTAAGAAGATACTCTTAAAAGTGTGTTGCAAGTTAGTATGAATGTTGAGTCAGATATAGACCTTTAAACTCATGGAGATGGTTAGATAGTAGAATGTTAAAGTCAGGGGCCAAATATGTATAAACTGGACATTGGAAAGGTATACTGGGCCATTTAACTCTCATAAATATGGCATATTTATATCTTTTGTTTTGTATAATACTTACTGTTATAAGGGAAGGAACCATCTGGTGGACTGAAAGGGGAAACTTCTGGGGGGAAGAGGGTGGAAGGGCGGCATAGGAAGGGGGAATAGGCAGTGGTTTGTGACTGAGATGTAACTTGAAGAAAAAAAATAAAGTATTTATAAAAAAAAGAAATCGATATAGTTACAAAAAAAAAAGAAAAGAAAAGGAAAATTATCTTTGCAAAAGAGACCACTACAGAAAACCAACAACCAGTCAAAATGAAGTTCTGGAGCTCAGTCCCAGTGGATATATCTATAAAACACTCTTGCACCTAAGACTCAAAAAACACTTCAGAAGAGGTTGTGGAAAAACCATAAGATCCAAAGGATTAGAGAGCTTGTTGTGTGATTGTGTATCCTAGTAATGTCAGAAGATACACCTGTGAAATCTTGCCAACATGACTACCCAAACATGAGCTGAACAAGAATAATAATAGCCATTCCAAAGTAGATAGGTGAAAGCCCAGGAGGCCTCAAATCTATCCAAAAGAACTACAGGAAAATAAGGAATGCTGAGAATGGGAGACATTGTCTCTCCCCAGGGCAGAACACACCAATTGATTACCCCATGCTGAATGGTCACACCTGAAAACACACATCCAAGTAATATTATACAGGACGAGCATATTATACTTAGGAATATATAGGCATTTAACAGCAATTAATTTAAAAAGGGGTTATAAATTTGAAAGGGAGCTACAAAGGGTATATGGGGAAATTAGAGAGAGAAAAGAGAAGGGGAAATGATGTAATCATATTATAGTCCCAAAAATAAAAGACAGAAATTAGGAGAAAAGAAAGAGGCTTTAAAGCAGAAAGAGAAATTTACTTTGTTCATCTGTGGTATGCAGGTCTATGCTACTACAGCAATGTTGAAGTGTTTGTCCTTAAATGTGATGTAAACACCATAAATGGGCAACAAAATCCTTAGCATATAGAACATTGCTGGATGCATCAGAATGCCATGCCTAATCTCAATTTATAATATAAAGCCAGGTTAATAAGCCAGCATGATATTGTCAAAATGTATATATATATATATATATATATATATATATATATAAATTGCACATATCTACCTGTATGTGTACTTATTTCTATTCCATTGGTATATATCCATATATATCATATATATACCTACATAGGCATATATATGATATATATCCCAATATACTATATATAGGGAATATATATGTATGTGTATATACACATGTGTGTATATATAGTATATACTATATATACATATGTGTATATATAGTATATAATATATATACATATATATATCAATGGAATAGAAGAGTAGAAATAAGCACACATACAGGTACTTAATTTTCAACAAAATGTTTCATAAATATACACTGAAAAAGACAGCCTTTTCAGCTGAGTGTGGTGGCACACACCTTTAATCCCAGTACTTGGTAGGCAGAAGCAGGTGTATCTCTCTGAGTTTGAGCCCAGCCTGGTCTAAAAAAGTGAGTCCAGGACAACTAAGACTACACAGAGAAACCCTGTCTCAAACAAACAAACAAACAAACAAATAACCTTTTCAACCAATGTGTATTAGCAAACAAAGTCTCTACCTGTGCAAGAAAAACAAATTAGATCTCTCTCTCCCTGTCTCCTTACACCCAGGTCAACTAAAAATAAATGATTAAAAAGCTGAAAAATTGAGACTACTAATGGAACATATGTAAAACATTTTAGCATATAGGCAAGTATTTTTCTTTAAAAAGGACTCCAATAGCTTATAAACTACTAACAAAAGTTGACAAATGGAATTGTAGAAAGCTTCTAAACAACAAAGAAAAAGAATCAGTGAAATGAAGAGATAGCCTACAGCAGTGGCTCTCAACCATCCTAATGTTGTGATTCTTCAATACAGTTCCTCATGTTGTAGTGACCCCCAACTTTAAAACAATTTTGTTACTACTTCATAACTGTGATTTTTCTACTGTTATGAATTGTAATGTGATTACCTGATATGCAGGGTATCTGATATGTGACCCCCATAAAAGGGGCATTAGATCCCCAAAGGTTCACAACACATAGGTTGAGAACCACTGGCCAACAGAATAGGAAAAATGTCTCTTCCAATTATACATCAGACAGATTAACATCTGGATGACATTCAGAACTGCTACCTAGTAAGCTGATCTTGTACTGAATAGAGTATGATATCTATACATCCTCAATACAGTAAAAAGTTCCCTAAACAGATTATTATATTTGCCTCCAGAAAGCCAAAACCATGGATATTGCAGCAAGACAAAGCAGCAAGATATATAGGAGTGAGATCCTATGTCTCACCTTGGATTTATCCCTGTTACTCCTCTCCCTCAGCAAAATTCAGAAAATTCTGTTGTCTTTCTCTCAAAATGTAAACAAGATATATTTTATTTATATAACTACAATGTCTCCTATCTTACTCAGAGGAAAAGCATATCATTATTTGAAAACACAAGGTTTACCATGGTTTGCCCATTATCTCCTTGACTTTTTTCCTGCTACACATTTCATTCTTTCAGCTGATCAGACTGGCCTTTTTACTGTTTTTGAAACACATTAGGAAGCCTCTAACATCAGGTTTTTCTGTGGCCTTTTGTTTTTCCTAACAATCTTTATTATCAGATATTTGTAACAAATGGCTTTTATTACTTACTTACTTTACTATATTTACTTCTGCTATTTCCCTTCCACTCCTTGTTCCTTCCAACTTCACAACACTATGCAGGAGAGAAAGAAGGTTAGAGGGAGAAGGGATGGAGTTCTCTTTAGGTTACTTCCTGCTGATTAGGGTCGTTGGGTTCTTTAGGGGTAATACCAGTCTCAGTAGAAGTCCAGCACCCCAGGAGACAGCAGCAGAAAGAACAAGGAGCAGTTTGGGAGAGCAGGAGAAGCTGGGAGAGGAGCAACCTCTTTCTTCTTTGTAGCCCTTTCTCTTCTTTGCAGTCTCTTTTCTCCTACTTCTTTGTAGAGCCCTCTTATCCTGTGAGGTTTGGCTTTTCATCCTTTCTCAAGTCCTCTCAGTTAAACTTGCTCAACTGGTTAAGCCACGCCCCTGCTAGCTCATGAGACAGTTAATACTTTACACCTGTGTCTTAAGCAACCTCACACCTGGGATTAAACAAAAACATTCTTATAATTGGTTATTTTAATAAACTCATACCACAGATATTAGTGGTGTGATTCATTCTAATTATTCCTTCAGACTTTAATTCAAAATTCACCTGTCTAATGAAGCCTTCCTAGACAACCTTTTCTAATAATGTAATCATCTCCCAGAGTGTTTCTTATCTCTTCTCTATCTTTCCATGATTTATCACCATCCTTAAAACATATTAAATCCTTACCTCTGATAGGAATTGCATTGAATCTGTATATTGCTTTTGGTAGAATGGCAATTTTTATTATGTTGATCTTACCTATCCATGAGCAAGGGCGATCTTTCCATCTTCTGATGGCCTCTTCAACTTCTTTCTTCAAGGGCTTGAAGTTCTTGTTGTACATACAGGTCCTTTACTTGCTGGTTAGAGTTATACCCAGGTATTTATATTGTTTGTGGCTATTATGAAGGGAATTGTTTCCCTTATTTCTTTCTCAGCCCATTTATTTGTTGTATAACGAAGGGCTTCTGATTTTTTTGAATTAATTTTGTATCCAGCCACCTTGCTGAAGATGTTTATCAGCTGTAAGAGTTCTCTGGTGGAATTTTTGGGGTCACTTATGTATACTATCATATCATCTGCAAATAGGGATAATTTGACTTCTGTGCTTCCAATTTGTATCCCCTTGATCTCCTTTAGCTGTCTTATTCCTCTAGGAAGAACTTCAAGTACTATGTTGAAGAGACATGGTGAAAGTGGGCATCCTTGTCTTGTCCTTGAGTTTGAGGAAATGTTTCAAGTTTCTCTCCATTTACTTTGATGTTGGGTACTGGCTTGCTATATATTGCCTTTATTATTTCCAGATATGTTTCTTGTATGCCCATTATCTCCAGAACTTTTAGCATGAAGGGCTGTAGGAATTTGTCAAATGCTTTTTCTGCATCTAGCCAGATAATCATGTTTTTTTTTTCTTTCATCTTGTTTATGTGGTGAATTACATTGATGGATTTTCATATGGTGAACAATCCCTGCATTCCTGGGATGAAGACTAATTATTCATGGTGTATGATACATTTGATGTGTTTTTGGATTCATTTTGCTAGTATTTTATTAAATATTTTTGCATCTATGTTCATGAGGGAGATTGGTCTGAAGTTTTCTTTCTTTGCTGGGTCTTAGACCTGGAAAAAGTTAATCTCAATTTCATATGGAACAACAAAAAACTTAGAATAGCTAAATCAATCCTGTGCAATAAAAAAAAATAAATAAAATAAAACATCTGGAGGAATCACCATCCCAGATTCCAAGCTGTACTACAGAACAACAGTAATAAAAACAGCATGGTACTGGTATAGAAACAGACTAGTGGATCAATGGAATCGAATTGGAGACCCAGATATGATCCCACACATCTATGGTCACCTAATTTTTGACAAAGAAGCCAAAACCACACAATGGAAAAAGGACTGCATCTTCAACAAATGGTGCTGGTCCAACTGGATGTCCACTTGTAAAAGAATGAAATTAGACCCATACTTATCACCTTGTACAAAACTTAAGTCCAAGTGGATCAAAGACCTTAACATAAACCCAGTCACACTAAATCTACTAGAATAAAAAGTGGGAAAAACCCTCAAACTCATTGGCACAGGTGACAACTTCCTGAACAAAACACCAACAGCTCAGGACCTGAGACCAACAATCAATAAATGGGACCTCATGAAACTGAAAAGCTTCTGTAAGGCAAAAGACACTGCCATTCGAGCAAAATGGCAGCCTACAGATTGGGAAAAAAAATCTTCACCAACCCCACATCTGATAAAGGACTAATATTCAAAATTTACAAAGAACTCAAGAAATTAAATGCCAAGAAACCAAATAATCCATTTAAAAAGTGGGAGAAAGAGCTAAACAGAGAATTCACAAAGGAGAAATTCCTAAAGGCTAACAGAAACTTGAAGAAATGCTCAGCATCCTTAATCATCAGAGAAATGCAACTCAAGACGGCTCTAAGATTCCATCTCACACCTGTCAGAATGGCTGAGATGCTGGCAAGGATGTGGAGAAACGAGAACCCTCCTCCATTGCTGGTGGGAGTGCAGGCTTGTGCAACTAGAGGTCAGTCTGGCGATATCTTAGAAAACATGGAATAGCTCTGCCTCGGGACCCAGCCATACCACTTCTGGGTATACATCCAAATGACTCCTCACCAAATCACAAGGAAGTTGCCTCATCTATATTCATAGCAGCCTGATTTGTAATACCTAGAAACTGGAAACAACCCATATGTCCCTCAACTGAAGAATAGATTTAAAAACCCTGGGACATCTAAACAATGGAATACTACTCAGCTATCAGAAACAAGGAAATTATGCAATTTTCAGCCAAATCGATGGAACTAGAAAAGCTCATCCTGAGTGAGCTAACCCAGACTCAGAAGGATGCACACGGCATCTATTCACTTATAGTCGGATTTTAGCTATATAGTACAGAATATCTGTACTACAACTAATGCACCAAAGGGAACATGGACATAGACTTTTGTTTGTGTGTTTGTTTTCTCTCCCTGTCACTGAGACACTTTTCCCTGGTGGTACTGCCTTGTAGGCCTCCAGTGTATGAGGAGGCTCTTGGCTCTATGACTTCTGAACTGGGGCGGGGAACTGTTATGTGGGGACGCTCCACTCCAGAGGAGTGTGATGGAAGAGTTAGGGGGTAGAGGGTGGGAGGGCAGGACTGGGAAGGGTGGAAAGAGTACACTATCATGGCGATGTAACCAGAAGCAATAAATAAATAATTTTTAAAAAAGAAAACACAGAAATAAAAATAAATACTTACCTCTTTATCATCTTTATCCACTGAAAACTAAGCTTTATGAGACATGACTTTTTGTCTGAAAATCAATGGATAATATTTTGTGCAATTATATAAATACAGGAACTCAAATACTACGTTATGTACAATAGATACTTTATAAACAATTGCAGAGCAGATAAACAAATGAGAATTTTTCATGATACAAAAAGATAATTAATATCTCTGATAGATCAATGGTCACATTGATGTTACTTTCCTTCTTAAAACTACAAAGCCTCAAATTTTCATCATTTAAAATTACTTGAACCTAGAATTTTACATTTTATAACTTGAAAAATGATACACTGAAAAAAACAAGTAAAGCTACTTTTTCCAACACAAAATGAACTCAGAAAACTTTATTTCTAATTTTATTTTGCAGAAAACACTCAGAAATTTGTTTCCAAAGTAGGCAATAAAATGGACCCCATAAAAATAGAATGTAATGTAATTGGTTTAATCTAAAAAAGAAATTAGAAGGGTTACTGAAAACCATCTCTGGAAGAAAAATTATATATCATATACTGTATGTATGAAAACTCCCAGGGTTTTATAGATGAAATAATGGTCAGTCCTTCACTTCCGAGTGAAAAGAAAGTCAATCAGAAATTCTGTCTTAAAATGAACCATTGGAATGTTTAAGAAGGATGAATAAGCTATTTAGATTTCTGTCTTAAAAATCACTCTGGCCATGCTTTATATGGGTCCTAGAGTGTGGATTTGTGATAAGCAGTTAAGAATAGAAACAGAAAGACCAGTTGGGTGCCACTAACTAAGGTACAATAAAATGCATAATGGAATCATGAAAGAGGGTAATATTAGAGAGTTTGAGATTTTATTGAGTTATTGATTCAGCCACATTTTGGAGAAAGGGCAAAAAAGAATAACTGAAGGTAGAGGAAGTAGGAAAAAATAGGAATCTGAGCGAATTTGCAGGTTTGGGGTCTCAGAAATTGAAGAGTACCATTCTTTCTTATTATAAAGAGACAGGTGATTTTGCAGCCTGGAAATAAACCACAGTTTAGGATGAGTTAAGTTGAAGATGCCATGTTAAGAAGCACAAGTATGAAATAGGTAGGTATACATGTAATCCTTCATAAGAGACGCTAAGATGTTGAGACACTAGGTGTATGTTTTGTAGGATTAAATATCATTTAAAAACACATGTCTTATGATACTACTTTCTGATATCACGAAAAGTACATATATATATATATGTATATATATATATATATGAGATTAAAATGTAAATTATGTTTTTAATTAAATTATCAAGAAGACTTTTCCCCATATATGAGAAAAAAGGATAGAGAAAAGAAAAAGAGAGAAATCCCTGTGTCTAACTTCCAAAACCTTAATAAGACCATTTAACAAGTTGTAACCAATCCCCTAAATAACAACAAACATCTATAACCCATCAAATGATCAAAGAGTGGGGGAATCACCCAACATGCCTTCTGGGAATGGGACATCACTCTCTTAAAATTTCTACCTACTAATTTGGGAGGTAAGATACCTGTTTGAGATTTAACAAAATTAAGTTTAACTCAATTTTAAGGTTTAATAAAATAAATATTAACTCTTTTTAAAGTATTTTACCTAAGTAATGTTTAAAAATGCAATATGAAAGGGAACGGGAACATAGACTTTTTTTACCTCTCTATGAGACACTTTGCCCTAGTGGTGCTGCCTTGTTAGGCCTCCAGTATATGAGAAGGCTCTTGGCCCTCATATTACTGATGAACTGGGGTGGGGGAGTAATATGTAGGGACACTCCATGCTGGAGGAGTGGGTTGGAAAGTTTAGAGGGTAGAGGGTGGGAAGGTAGGTCTGGGAGGGGTGGAAAGAGGACATTATGATGGAGATGTAACCTCAAGTAATAAACATAAAATAGACAAAACATGCAATGTGAATTTTGGCCTTTTGATAACAACTATCACAAACTGTTTAAGATAATTAAGAAATGCAAACTAATAGACATTCAAACATGCCATTTTGTTAGGTACTAGTGTAGTGTATCCCAGATGTTTTTTTTAATTAAACAGTTTTTTTTCTTCAAGATACATCTCAGTCACAAACCCTTCCCTATTCCCCCTTCCTGTCCCACCCTTCCACCCTCTTCCCCCCAACAGCTTCCCCTTTCAGTCCAACAAATGGTTCCTTCTCTTATAACAGTAAATACTATACAAAACAACAGAAATAAATATGCCACATTTATGAGAGTTAAATGGCCCAGTATACCTTCAAAATGTCCAGTTCATACATATTTGGCCCCTGACTTTAACATTCTACCATCTAACCATCTCCATGAGTTTAAAGGTCTATAACTGACTCAGCTTTCATACTAACTTCAATCACTATTATAACGATCTTCTTAGATCTAGAACGCCCTCTTGATTCCTAAACAACTCAAAATTTAGCTATGAGACGCTACCTGTCTAATCTTCATCCACCTCAGAGACCTGAGAGGGATAAATATATCTGATTATATAGGAAGTGCAGGGCCTGCAGCTTCCAAAACTAAGAAATGACATACCAGTGACTGCCTGGACAGTTCCCATTTTCTCTCCATATGTTCCAGCATCAGTCTTCAGCCTTTAGGTCCTGTTTCTCTGACAGACATTTATTGTAGAACAGGGATTATGAAGGACTTACCTACCCTGTCTTGGCAGAGCTAGGCTGTCGACTTCCCTGCTACCAAGTTTTGTCCTTTTTGGACAGCAGTCTGTCTGCAGTTGAAGCAAGGAGTTTTTTCATGCCAAGAGATAGGCTTGCCACTAATTCAACCATCTCACACTGGAGATTCTTCGATGCTTATCATCTACTTGGAGTAGAATAGGGGTTGCTGTCAGGAGCTGATATGTCTCAATATCAAAAAAATTCTTAATTTAAGACAACATCTTTGAATGCCAAATTCTGCAGATCTCTTGGGGTTTTTGAAGATGCCCTATCCATCTCTTGTATTTAGATAAGCAAATGTTGCTTGTCTCTTAACAACTTGATTACTGAGTAGCTTAGAGAATATCTGTAATAGACTATCATAGTAGCTAACAAAGTGAAATGCTTGCATGATTAGGAGTTTGTTTTTCTTAACTATCCTAAACAGTTTAAGACGGTTGGTATCAAGAGGCCAGAGCTTCTCATTTCATTTTTAAGTATCTCTAGGTATGATACCATTAGGAAGCGTTACCTTTAATTTTGTATTAATATACAAAGATCTATTCAAATGTGGCTAAATATACTCTTAATTTTGTATCAATATACAAAGATCAATGCCTATGTAGCCCAATACAATCTTAACATTACGTCCATATACAAGGGTCAATACCATTGTGGCCAACTATAATCTTAATTTTGTATCAATATACAAAGATCAATACCGATGTAGTCCAATACAATCTTATTTTTGCACAATAAACAATGGTCAATACCACTTTAGCCAAATATACTATTAATTTTGTATCAATATACAAAGGTATAAGGGCATATTCAATAATCTGTCCCTTCTTGGTCCTTCCTGTGCTATGTCTATGTCTCAATTTTTCTCAAGTCCGTGCCCTCCTACGTAGGAGAGAAAGAAGGATACAGAAATGGGAAAGAAGGAATACCCTGGGTCTAACCTCCAAAACCCATTAAACAGGACCATTTAACAACTTGTAATCTCTTCCCCTAAATAACAGAATTTTCAGTTATCCTTCGAATAACCAAAAAGGGGAGGTGGAGAAACACCCTCCCTACCCTCTGGGCATGGGATGTTGCTCTCTTAAAATGACTTCCTGCTGATTTGGGTGGTAGTAAACCTGTTTGGGGCCTGAACAAAAGTGGAAAAATGGTTAAAAATGTTAGTACAATCCTTTTATGTTCAGTCCTTCTGTTCTCAGCTGTTTAGATGTCCTAAGGAGTTTGTAGGCAGAAGCTGAACTTCCAGGCTTTACTGAGGTTCTGGCTGGGGCATTGTGTAGAGCTGAACGGTCTTAGCGATATTGAGTTGTTGTGGTTGTAGGCTTTTGATGGAAACAGCTATTGAGGGAGTCTGTCAGGCTGAATCAACTGGGTCACTCGTCTTCTTTGGTGTCTGATTCTGTTTTCTGCTGAGGTTCCCATTGTCCAGTTGTCCCTGGGTTCCTTGAATGGATGCTTTGATTCTCCTGGAAAGATAAGAACAGAGCCCTGCCCTAATCCTAACTCTGGGACAATTACCCTCTTTTTTTTTGGGGGGGGGGTTAGGTAATATTTCTCTTGAAGCAAATTTGGTTTTTTGACAATATATAAAGTGTTATCTTTCAATCTGGGTTAAAGAAGAAATTATTTTGTTATTTTGGAGCTAAACCAGCTTTAGTGTATATATTTTGAGATCTCAAAGGACAATTTGTTTGTATTGAGTAGGCCTTTTGTAAGTAGCTTTTAAACTTAGGTCCTTCCAAATCCTATGTGTGTGTCTCTGCTTTCTAATTATTGGGATCAAAGACCTGTGGTTCCCATCTGAAGGGATTAAAGATGTGTTCCACCACTCCTGGATCGAAGTTTTTCTCTATTTAGAGTTTGTTTTGTATCAGGCTGACCTTGAGCTCTGAGATCTGCCTGTTTCTGTCTCTAGTGTGTTGGGATTAGGGGTGTACTGTTCTTGAATGATGGGATTAAGGGTGTGCACCCTCAACACCCTGTTCCGTGTAACTCTAGAATTTATAAGTCCACTAACTCTATGGTGCTCCTCCCATCTCTGCTGAAGTTAAAGGCATGGGTTAACACCACATTTCTCATGTATTTTACCTTAGCTCTACATTTTTTCAACACTTGGAGGTGTATAAAACCAGGTTGAATGGCTGTATCCTTTATTTTATTTACAGTGTTTTAACATTGTTACCTGCTTTTTTTAATTAATAAATTTATTTGTTTGTTGCTTCAGGTTACATCCTTATCATATTGTCCGCTTTTCCCGCTTCCCAGCCCCACCCTCCCATGCTCTACCCCCTGACCCTTCCGTCTTGTTCCTCTGGGGTGGAGTGTCCCTGCATAACAGTCTCTCACCACAGATCAGGAGTCATATGAGGGCCAAGAGCCTCTTCATACACCGGGAGCCTATGAGGCAGTACTGGCAGTGAAAGGTGTCTCCTTGCTACGGGGTGGGGGGAACTAAAAAAAGACCAACAAACACACAAACCCACAAAAACAAAGAACAACAACAAAAAAGGGAGGAAAAAGAAAAAAAGATTTATGTCCATGTTCCTTTTGGTGTGTTGGTTGTAGTACAGATATCCTGTACGATATAGCTAAAATCCTACTATAAGTGAATAGATGCCATGTGCATCCTTCTGAGTCTGGGTTAGCTCACTCAGGATGAGCTTCTCTAGTTCCATCCATTTGGTTGCAAATTCCAGATGTTTTTTTAAGTTAATCAGAAATCAAGTTGCTAAGAGACAACCTACATTTGCTTACCTAAACATAGGGAGATAGATAGGTGGCCTTCAAAAACCTCAAGAGATCTGTAGAATATGGCATTCAAATATGTTTTCTTAAGATTTTCTGATATTGAGACATGTCAGCTCCTCATAGCATGCCCCATTCTACTCTAAGCAGATGATGAACATCACTGAAGAATCTCCATTTGGAGATGGCCACATTAGTGACAAGCTTGTCACTGGGCAATGGAAAACCCTTGCTTCAACTGTAGACAGAATACCTTCTGAAAAGGACAAAACTTGGAACCAGGTAATTCAACGGCCAACCTATGCCAAGGGGGTAGGCAAGTGCTTCATAATTCCTGCTTTACAATTAATGTCTGTCAGAGATACTGGGTCAAAATGCTGAAGATAGATACTCTAATGTCTGGAGAGAAATTGAGAACTGTCCAGGTAGCCAATTGTCCATCATGTATTAGTTTTGGAAGCTGCCAGCTCTGCACTTCCTGTATAATCAGATCTATTTGTCCTTCTCGGGTCTCTGATGTGGTTGAAGACTAGATAGTTATAGTCTCACAGTTAAATTTTAAGTTGTTTAGGGATTAAAAGAATGTTCCAAGTCTAAGAAGATGTTTTTAAGATGGTATTGCAAGTTAGGATGTAAACTGAGTTTGGTATAGAAATTTAAATTCATCGAGATAGTCCTTTTTCCTTATGTGGTTTTGGCTTCTTTGTCAAAAATTAGGTGGCCATAGGTATGTGGCTCCACTTCTGGGTCTTCAATTTGATAACACTGATCTACTGGTCTTTTTTTATACCAGTACCATGCTGTTTTTACTACTATTGCTCTGTACTACAGATTGAAATCTGGGATGGTGATACCTGCAGATTTTTTTTTTTTATTGTACAAGATTGATTTAGCTCTTCTGGGTTTTTTGTTGTTCCATATCAAATTGAGAATAGCTTTTTCCAGGTCCATAAAGAATTGTGTTGGTATTTTCATAGGAATTGCATTGAATCTATATATTGCTTTTGGTAGGATGGCCATTTGTATTATGTTGATCCTACCTATCCATGAGCATTGGAGATCTTTCCATCTTAAGGCCTCTTCAATTTCTTTCTTCAAGGCCTTGAAGTTCTTGTTGTACAGGTCCTTTACTTTATTGGTTAGAGTTACACCCAGGTATTTTATATTGTTTGTGGCTATTGTGAAGGGAGTTGCTTCCTTATTTCCTTTTCAGCCTACAGATTAGGAAAAAAATCTTCACCAACTCCACATCTGACAAAGGGCTAGTATCCAAATTTTACAAAGAACTCAAGAAATTAAATGCCAAGAAACCAAATAATCCAAAATGGAGGAAAGAGCTAAACAGAGAATTCACAAAGGATGAATTCCTAAAGGCTGAGAGACACTTGAAGAAATGCTCAGCATCCTTAATCATCAGAGAAATGCAACTCAAGAAGACTCTGAGATTCCATCTCATACCTGTCATAATGGCTAAGATCAAAAACTCAAATGACAGCACATGCTGGCGAGGGTGTGGAGAAGGGTACCCTACTCCATTGCTGGTGGGAATGCAAGCTTGTGCAACCACTATGGAGGTCAGTCTGGCGATATCTTAAAATACTTGGAATAGCTCTGCCTCAGGACCCAGCCAGACCACTTCTGGGTATACATCCAAATGACTCCGCACTGAATCGCAAGGAAGTTTCCTCATCTATGTTTATAGCAGCCTTATTTGTAATAACTAGAAACTGGAAACAACCCAGATGTCCCCCAAATGAAGAATGGATTAAAAAACTGGTACATCTACAATGGAATACTACTCAGCTATCAGAAACAAGGAAATCATGCAATTTGCAGCCAAATGGATGGAACTAGAGAAGCTCATCCTGAGTGAGCTAACCCAGACTCAGAAGGATGCACATGGCATCTATTCACTTTTAATTGGTTTTTAGCCATATAGTACAGGATAACTATACTACAACCAATGAACCAAAGGGAACATGAACATAGAGTGTTTTTTGTTTGTTTTGTTTTGTTTTTGCTTGTTTGTTTGTGTGTGTGTGTTTTCTTTTTTTAGTTTTCTCTCCCTGGCAATGAGACCCTTTTCACTGGTGGTAGTGCCTTGTAGGCCCCCAGTGTATGAGGAGGCTTTTGGCCCTCATATGACTTCTGAACCAGGGCGGGGGACTGTTATGTAGGGACACTCTACTCCAGAGGAGTGCTATAGAAGGGTTAGTGGGTAGAGGGTGGGAGGGAGGGGCTGGGAAGGGGGGAAAGAGGACAATATGATGGAGATGTAATCTGAATCAGCAAATAAATAAATTTTTAAAAAAAGTAGATAGGACCGTGAGGGGGAAGAGTGTAGGAGGGTATGAACAGTAGGGGCAGTAGGGACTGGACTATGATTGAGATGTAACTTGAAGAAATAAATAAATGTCAAAAAAGAAAATAAATAAAGCTATCACGAAAGACATGCAAAAAATTAGCAAGAAGCAGAAAGGATAAAATAATTACATTAGATTGATCAACATGAAATTACTAATATTTGATACTTTTGAACCACAAATTGACAATTTTACATGATTTAAACAGTTACAAAATAAATTGCAATTGTGGTAACCCTTAGTTATGAGAAATAGTATAAGAATCACGAGTCTGGTTACAGATGAGGAGTGGTAAGTTTATATGTGGAAGTGTGAGTTTCCTTCATTTGCAAGCTAGAAATCAAATCAATAGTGTTAAATATTTATGAAACAAAAAACAACTGGAATATATATTGTACAAATTTGAAAATGAAATCCCTGGAGGAGATTTTTTAAATAATGTTG
Source organism: Lophiomys imhausi (assembly GCA_907164525.1). Lineage (NCBI taxonomy): Eukaryota > Metazoa > Chordata > Mammalia > Rodentia > Muridae > Lophiomys > Lophiomys imhausi. The sequence continues at coordinate 4,511,478 of CAJQZJ010000072.1, forward strand.
TTCTACAATTCTCATTCTCAGTAGGATGATGGCAGTTAACAGTAATTTATATTTTAAAAGAAGAACAGAACTTTTTTGAATGCTTTTACCACAAAAAAAACTCATAAATATATGATATTATGGTTAAATCAATTCATTTGTTATGACTGTTACACATTATATACTTGTATTGAGACATTATGGTGCATCTTATATGTATGTGTAAATACTCCATGATAATTACAAACAATAGAAGTATAACCAGTGAGGTGGTGAAATAGGTAAAATCACTATATCATGAATATGGTGATCTGAATTCCATCTCCAGATCCTACAGTAAAAACCTGCCCCTAGAGGCATTGAAGATGTGGCTGCTGTGTCACATGCATCAGTAAGTGACAAAAAGGAGAGAGGCTATGTCTACATTCAGTGTTCTGACCTATGAATAGCTGAGTGATTAGTACCCTAATTCCTGAAATTCCCTGAAAAAAATCAAGCCTGAGACCATCACCAATTAGGATCCAGAGGCCTGGACTGCGAGCCAGCCTGTGGCAACCACCATTTCAGCACTAGGCAAGCCCAGATGGGCTTCCAGGACAGGAAGAAAGCCAGAGACTAGAAGAACCCTGCTTGGCACCACAGACCCCAGGCAGATGACCACTTGGGATAGGAAGACAAGGATCAAGCCCAAGACAACTACCAGATTGCTACCTTGGGGCCTGGGCAGGGAGCTAGCCTAAGGTGAACATCAGTCTAGTTTCATGCAGGCCTGAAAATCAGACCATGCTGGAGATGACTGCTTCCAGGTGTCACAATGTGTAATGCACATGTGGGACATATTACTCCTGAGACCACTCCTGAGACAAGGACAGACACTCAGAGACCACAGGCACCACTTAGAAAAATGAATAAGTGTAGGAAAAATGGAAGAGAAAGATAAACAGAAGGATGTTTTCAAAACAAAGAGAGGTAGAACTAGAGAGTTGAGGGTAGTAAGGGACAACCTGATGGGAGAAGCCAGTGATACAACCTATGATCATGGTGGGCTCCTGGCATCAGCTGCCAACAGGGGCCATATCTGGGTCCATGCCCCATACAGCAGCAGGTATCTGTTACCACCAAAGCCAGGTGGACATCTCTGGTCTTGACTGCCACTGAGGGTCATGTTGATGTCTGAGGGCTATGTAGAACTAGCCCAACCTTCACCTGGGCATCATGGGAGAACTGACCCTACATACAGGAGAGCAGATGGGCTGACCCTACCCATAGCTACTTAGGAGAGCAAGTCCTGCTCATTTTGGGAGTTATGAGTAAGCAGGTTCCAAGTGAGCTTGGGAGAGCTGGCCCTACCACTCGTCTCCCTGTGGTGGCATGGACAAGGGAGAGATATCCTCTTTTAACTCACCCCACATCACCTCTAGCATGTTAGAGACCTGGTCCTGGGGACATGAGAACAGGAGATCTGCCCCTGTTTGCTCACCAGCTGTAGAACCTAGGACAGCAGGCCCTGTACCTCACCTGGGCAGTACAGTACAGCTGGCTCTAGATGTGGGAGTTGTAGTTGATCTGGCCCCAAGGTGCCTCATTTGTGCTTATACAGAAATTCCCTCCCCTCCCTTTTGCCTCACAACCAGAGACAGACAGGAGATCTGGCCCCAGTGGAGTCACAAGAGCAGGGGAGCTGTCCCTGTTCCTCACTTGCTTCAGCACTCTGGAAAGAAGGCCTTGTATCTTACCTGGACAGAACAGTACAGCTGGCCCTGGATGTGGGGGATGTGGGTGAGCTGGCCCTGAGGGTGTGAGTGTGAGTGAGCCATCCCTGAATTTTGTCTGCTTTGTGGGGATGTTGGCAAGGGAGAGATCCCCTCCACTCTCTGATGCCATCACCACTTGTAGCAGATGGGAGAATTGACTCAGATGGGATCATGAGAGCAAGAGAGTGTTCCATCTCCTTACCTGCTGCAGGACTATGGATAGCAGTCTGTACACCTTACCTGAGTAGCACAGAAGAACTGGCCCTGTATGTGGGGGTTGCTGGCCCAGAACTAGGTCTTTGAGTTGGCCCACACCAACACATACCCCATGGATGAACTGCTGGAGTGCATGCAGAGTCCAGTACAAGAGACCCAAAACTATAGGATCTCCATGAGACTGGTAAACAACAAGATGTCTGAGAGGAGTCCCAATGAGGTTCCAGCACTGACAAAACAACAGAAGCCAGAGGCCTTGTACCAGACCAAGGAGGCATTGTAATGAACACTTACAAGCACAAATGTGTGGACAGGAGATAGAAAGACAGAAGCTACCAGCACAGAAACAGTATGAGTGACAGGAAAACTGGTTAGGTCACTGCAGAGCTATACCTATCCTGTGCAGGAGTCTGAGAGATGTAGACCTGACTGAGGTCACCTGGTGAAACCTGGGAAAATACAAGCTCCTGAGCTAGACATCTAGACACTCAGGAAAAAAAAAAGAATGGCCAGACACAGGAGCAGGAGCACTACATACCTCAATAGAAGAGCTCGTGAGTCTGAGTGAATCAGGACCTCAGCTGGTAGCTTTAACCTCCAAATAGAGGTTCTCCCTGGCTTCCTGAGGACTCAGCTTCCACACAATCATTCTTGCACCCAAAAGAGGATCAGTGGAGCCATGAGAACAGTAAGATAGGGAGATTTTTATTGGGATTTACAACATGGCTGCATCTGGCTGAACAGAAGGTTGGTCATGCCAGGAAGTAGCCAAGCTGTACTGAGACACAGCACTATTGATGGGTCACAGACTCCATTTTGGATCCCCCTTGCAAAAGTGCTGTCCCCTTGGGTCAACCACCCAGTCTGCAGCAGTGAGAGTTTTATCCCTAAAGCAGTGAAGCTCAGCTGATTGAGTAATGCAGGCCACATTGGTCACAGTGCTTCTGATCAAGAAACACAAACTGTGCCTGAAATTCCCAGGGAACCACAGGGGTAGACCTTACTCAACAGACCTGTCACCCAGGCTGTGAGGAAACACTCAGACATCCCATCAGCTTTATTTAGCAGGCTACCCTGGGACACAGAGCTTCTGGCAGTGAAACACAAACTACATCTGTGAATTCCAGGGAACATCAAAGACAGACCTCACTCACAGACTTGTCACCCAGGTTGAGGGTACAGCCAGATATCTTGCTGGCACTAACAGGCTGCCCTGGGACACAGTGCTTCTGGCAGAGAAGTAAGAGCTTCATCTGTGACTACCAGGGAACTGTAGGAGTAGACGTCACCCACAGACCTGACTCCCAGGCTGTGGGAACAACCAGACACCCCCTGGTTCTATCCTGCAGTTTGTGGCCTGCTGACCCACACCAACCTCATTAGGAAGACGAGCAGAATATCAACATCATGCAGGCTGTAATAACAAATCCCACCCCAATCCCTGACCTAAGTACCCCGTTAGGACACACCAGGAAGGAATAAGCTGCAGGTGGCCCACTGAGATCCATCCTCCAACACAAGTTCCCATCCATCTTGTGGATAGCTACAGGTCACCAAGATCATACAGCCTCCATACCAAAACTCATTCCTTGGTACCAAATCCAGTGGGCACCAGAAATAACCAGCTAATTACAACTAGGCTAAAATCTTGCAAAAATAACAAAATCAACCAAAAAAACCAGGAAAATATGACTCTAACAAAAATCAGTTATTCTAGTACAGCAAGTCATGACCACAGCTGAAACACAAGGAAATGACAACAAATCTATACTTATGAAAATGATATAGGCCTTAAAAGAAGAAAATTAATTCCTTAAGAAATTTAAGGAAATCACAATTTAACAGATGAAAGCAATGGAGAAACCCATTAAAGTCATCCAGAAAAACTCAATCAACAAGGAGAAGGAAAGGGTCAAAGTTATTAAAGATGTACAGGCAAAGAAAATCAAACTGGAGAAGGAAATGAATAAAATGGTTCAAGACCTGAAATTGGGAGTGATAGCAATAAAGAAAACACAAACAGAGACAATCCTGGAGGTATAAAACCTAGGAAAGAGAACAAGAACTACAGACATGAGTATCACCAATAGGATACAAGAAACCGAAGACAGAATCTCAGGTGTGGAACACTCAATTGAAGAAATTAGTACAACAGCAAATGAAATGAGAAATATATAAAATTCTTCACCCATAACGTCCAAGAAATTAAGGACCCAATAAAAAAGATGGAACCTAAGATTTATAGGAATAGATGAAAGAGAAGACTGCTGACTCCAAGGACCAGAAAATATTTTCAACTAAATCAGAAGAAAATTTCTCAAACCTAAAGAAAGAGATGTTGGTAAAAGCCCAAGAGACATACAGAATACCAAGTAGATTAGACCAGAAAAGAAATTCCTCCCTCCACATAATAAATGAAACTCCAAATGCATAGAATAAAGAAAGAATATTAAAAGCTGTAAGAGAAAAAGTCAAGTACCATATAAAGGCAGACACATCAGACTCACCCCTGACTACTCCTAAGAAACTCTAAAACCCAGAAGGGACTGGGCAGATGTCCTACATGCCCTATGAGACCAAAGGTGCCAGCCCAGACTACTCTACCAGCAAAATCTTCACTCATTATAGATGCAGAAAACAAGATATTCCACAACAAAGTCAAATTTAAACAATATCTATTCACAAATCCAGCCCTACAGAAGATCCTATAAGGAAAACTGCAACCCAGAGTAGATAACTACACCCAACAAAACACAGTAAACAAATAACCCCCCTGCAAAAAATCCAAAAGAAAAACAAAAACACACAACTATCACCTACACCAAAATAACAGGAAATAAAAATTAATGGTCATTGATATCTCTCAACACCAAAGGATTCAACTCCCCAATAAAAAGACACAGGCTTACAGAATGGATTTGGAAACAAGACCCATCATTCTGCTGTATATAAGAAATGCACCTCACCAATAAAGATAGACTTTACCTCAGAGTAAAGGGCTGGAAAAGTCATCCAAGCAAATGGTACCAAGAAACACTGAATTACCCAACCTAATATCAAATAAAATAAACTTTCAACCAAAATTAATCAAAAAAGATAAAGTCATTACATACTCATCAAAGGAAAATTTCAACAAGGTGACATCTCAATCCTGAACACCTATGCCCCAAATGTTACAAGGGCACACACATTTGTGAAAGCAACATTACTAAAATTAAACCGATATTGATCCCCACACATTAATAATAGCAGACTTCAACATGCTACTGATAGCAACAGACAAGACATTGAGACAGAAACCAGAGAAATAATAAAACTAACAGAGGTCATCAACCAAATGGACCTAACTGACCCAAACAGAAAAAGATTATATGTTCTTCTTAGGACCTCATGGAACCTTCTCCAAAATTGACCATATAGTTGGTCACAAAGCAAGCCTTAAACTGTACAAGAAAGTTGAAAAAAATCCATTTTATTTTATAAGATCACCATGGATTAAAACTGGTCTTCAACACAATACAATACAAAGAATTAACAAAACCAAAAGCTGGTTCTTTGAGAAAATCAACAAAATAGATAAACCCTTAACCAAACTAACTAAAAGGCAGAGGGAAAATATCCAAATCAACAAAATAAGAAATGAAAAGTGGGAAATAACTACAGACACTGAGGAAATCCAAAGCATCATTAGGTCCTACTTCAAAAACCTGTACTCTACAAAATCAGAAAACCTAAGCAAACTGGACAATTTTCTTGATAGATTACAGGTACAAAGGTTATATCAAGATTGGGTAAACAAATGAAACAGTCATATAGCCCCTAAGGAAATAGAAGTAGTCATTAAAATCTGCCCTACAAAAAACAGGCCCAGGGCCAGATGGTTTCAGCACAGAATTCTACCAGACCATCAAAGAGGAGCTATTACCAATACTCCTGAAACTCTTCCACAAAATAGAAACAGAAGAAACATTGCCAAACTTATTCTATAAGGCCACAGTCACCCTAATACCTAGACCACACAAAGACTCAACGAAGAAAGATAATTTCAGACCAATCTCCCTTATGAACATAGATGCAAAAACAATCAATAAATTACTTGCAAACTGAATCCAAGAACACATCAAACGTATCATACACAATGTTCAATTAGGCTTCATCCCAGGAAGGCAGGAGTAGTTCAACATATGAAATGCATCAATGTAATCCATCATATAAACAAGCTGAAAGAAAAAAAAAACAACACATGATCATCTCACTAAATGTGGAAAAAGCATTTGACAAAATACAACATTTATTCATGCTAAAAGTCCTGGAGAGATCAGGAATACAAGGAACATACCTAAGCATAATAAAGGCAATATACTGCAAAATAGTAGCCAACATCAAATTAAATAGAGAGAAATTTAAAGTATTTCCACTAAAATCTGGAAAAGGCAAGACTTCCTACTTTCTCCATATCTCTTGAACATAGTGCTTGAAGTTCAAGCTACAGCAATAAGACAAAGGAGATCAAGGAAATACAAATTGGTAAGGAAAAAGTCAAAGTATCCCTATTCACAAATGATGACAGTATATGTAAGTGACCCCAAAAATTCCACCAGAGAACTTCTACAGTTGATAAACACCTTCAGCAAGGTGGCTGGATACAAAACTAATTCTAAAAAATCAGTAGCCCTTCTTAACACAAAAGATAAATTGGCTGAGAAAGAAATAGGGAAACAATACCCTTCACAATGCCCAAGAATAAAATAAAATATCTGGGGGCAACTGTAACCAAACAAGTGAAAGACCTGTACGAGAAGAACTTCACATCCCTGATAAAAAAAAAATTAAAGAGGATATCAGAAGATGGAAAGATCTCCCATGCTCATGGACAGGTAGGATCAACATAATAAAAATGGCCATCCCAACTAGAGAAGCTCATCCTGAGTGAGCTAACACAGACTCAGAAGGATGCACATGGCATCTATTCACTTACAATCGGATTTTAGCCATATAGTACAGGATAACTATACCAAAACCAATGTACCAAAGGGAACAGGAACATAGACTTTGTTTCCTGTCAGTGAGACACTTTGCCCTAGTGGTGCTGCCTTGTAGGCCCCCAGTGTATGAGGAGGCTCTTGGCCCTAATATGACTGCTGAACTGGGGCAAGGGACTGTTATGTAGGGACACTCCACTCCATAGGAGTGAGATGGAAGGGATAGGGGGTAGAGGGTGGGAGGGCGGGACTGGGAGGGGGGGAAAGAGGGCACTGTGATGAAGATGTAACCTGAAGTAATAAATAAACCTTAAAAATGGCTATCCTACTTAAAGTGATCTACAGACTCAATGCAATTCCTCCAAAATACCAACAGAATTCTTTACAGACCTTGAAAGAACAATTTACAACTTCATATGGGAAACAAAGTAAAACAGAATAGCTAAATCAATCCTGTACAATAAAGGAACATCTGGAGGTATCACCAGATGTTTTCAAGCTGAACTACAGAGCAACAGTAATGAAAAACAGCACTGTATTGGAATAAAAACAGGCCATTGATCTACTGATCAATGGAATTGAATAAAAGTCCCAGAAATAAACCCACACTCCTACAGTCACTTAATTTTGACAAAGAAGCCAAAATTGTACAATGGAAAAGGAAAGCATCTTCAACACATGGCACTGGACTAACTGGATGTCAACCTGTAGAAGAATGCAAATAGACTCATGATTATCACCCTGCACAAAACTTAAATCCAAGCAGATCAAAGGCCTCAACATAAAACTAGACATACTAAGTCTAATAGAAGAGAAAGTTATGAAAAACCTTGAACTTATTGGCACAGATGAAAATTTCCTGAACAGAATACCAACTGCTCAGGCTCTAAGACCAACAATCAATTAATGGGACCTCATGAAACTTAAAAGCTTCTGTAAGGCAAAGCACACTGTCAACAAACAAAATAGCAGCCTACAGATTGGGAAAAGATCTTCACTAACCCCATATTTCACAGAGGGCCAATATCCAAAATATATAAAGAACTCAAGAAATTAAACACCAACAAACCAAATAATCCAATCAAAAAATGGGGAACAGAACTAAACCATGAATTCACAAAAGAGGAATCTCTAATGGCTGAGAGGCACTTTAAGAAATGTTAAACATCCTTAGTCATCAGGGAAATGCAACTCAAAATGTCTCTGAGATTCCATTTCACAACTGTCAGAATGGCTAAGATCAAAACTCAAGTGACAGTATATGGTAACAACAATGTGGAGAAAAGGTAACACTCCTCCATTGCTGGTGGGAGTTCAAACTTGTACAACTACTTTGGATATCAATCTGGTGATATCTCAGAAAACTGGGAATAATTCAGCCTCAAGACCCAGTCAAACCTTACTCCTGAGGATACATCTAAATGATTTTTCACCAAACCACAAGGACATCTGCTCAACTATGTTCATAGCAGGTTTATTCATAATAGCCAGGAACTACAAACAATCCAGATGCACTTCAACAGAAGAATGAATTAAAAAAAAAACCTGTGGTACATTTACACAATGGAATATTACTTAGCTATCAGAAAAAAGGAAATCATGCAATTTGCAACCAAATGGATGAAACTAGAAAAGCTCATCCTGAGTGAGTTAACCCACACCTAGAAAGAGGCACATGGCATATGTTCACTTATAACTGGATGCTAGCCATGTAGTACAGAATAACCATCCTACAACTCACAAACTCAAAGGAACAGGAACCTAGCATAACTATCCTATGAGAAATGCAAGCCAGCAGTAGATCAAAACAGATGCTGAGACACACAGTCAAACCTTAGGTGGGTCACTGTAAGCCCTATATAAGAGAGGAAGGAGGAATAGAGAGATCCAGAGGGGGCAAGAACAACACATGAAGATCAACAGAAAGAAAAAACCTAGGCTCCTATAGACTTACAAGGCGGAAACACTAACCCCTCCAAAAAAATAGAAACACTTTACAAATATAATGATAGGTAACTTGGTCTTCATAGAGATTACCTTAACAAATAGAGGAGAGTCATGGTCTCAGTCATGGCCTCTGTTGTCTGTTAGTGGGACACGTTATCCTAGCTGGGTTGCCATGTTGGGCCCAAGAGCATGAGGAAGCTCTTACCCTTAATGTGACTGATGAACTGAGACACATTGATATGTGCAGGCCTCCCTCACCCAAGGAGAAAGATAGGAGGGAGAAGGGAAGAGGGTGGGAGGGTGAGAATGGGAGTGGAGGAGGGAGGGGTCTGTGATTGAGATGTAACTTGAATTAATAAAGAAATGTTAAAAAAGAAAATGTGTGAACAAAAGGGAATATTGTAGGACACACTGACACACTACAGCTCTCACAATGAATTTTTTTTCTCTGTTGGGAGAGGTTGCAAGGGTGAAGGGCAGGTCTAAGGGAGAGGTGGGAGAGGAGTAGGATCAGGGTACATTATGTGAAATTCACACATACAAAAAAAGAAAAACAGTAAAAGAAATATAAAGAACCTACAGTAAAAGGATAGAACCAACTCCCCAAAATTGTCCCTTTATCTCCACATGCATTGCACTACACCCTACACTTGTGCATAGCACACACATACCCACACACACCCCCACACACAGAGTAATTGATTGATTGATTAAAATAAATTTAAAATGTTAAAATATAATATAACTGATAGAATGAAAAAGTTGAAGTAAAGGAATGTTAAAGATAGCACAGTTCCTCATTTATGATAGCAATAGAAAATGCATTAAATACATGCTCTATGCTGTGGATATATCAAAGAAAGTGTATGAAACTCTTTAGCATTATGGGGAAAATATCCAGAATCAAAAATAGCTCCTCTGTGAAATGGAAGTGGAGACAGCAAAAGAAAAGAAACTATTCATTGTTAATTTTATGATAACTATTAAATTTTTCTTAGGAGTATTAGTTTGTATAATTAACAATGATAATATAAAAATCCAATATCATATTTTACTGTCTAATAGGGCACAGTCTAAAATAAAATGGTGGGTTGCTGCCTGTGCTTTCTTTGACTAGCAATACTAAAAAATAACACACAGCCTTTTATCTTGTTCACTGATATGTGCAAAATTATGAAATGTACATTCTATATGAATTCTGTTATTTAAACAGCTGGACCACAAACTTCTCAGGGTGTTATATCTCCTACACCAAAAAGAAGAGATAGAAATGTGAAATTCCCTATGGAACTAATCAGTCCCCACCTCAAAACAGATGGTCATAGCACTGGAATAGGTGTAGAAAAAGCAAAATTGAGGGCAGGAAACCAAATGTAGTTTTGCCTCATAATTTATAAACATACTTACTACAAATTTGAAAGTTACCAACCCTTAACCTCAATTTAATAGAATATTTAGGTTAGTTTCCCAATATTGATCTTGTGACACCCCAGAGTGTCTCCAATTATTTTTTTAAGGAGCATTATGAAAGTCTATCCTTCATCCTACAAGTAACTTCAATTCACGTTACTCTGAAGTATCAAAACTGTATGTCATTCATTGCTTTGATTCAGAAGAATGTGGCTAGCATAGAAGAGTTTTGAAATATGCAATAGGGTTCCCTGAGTGCAGGAATTGTGTTCATATACTGAATTGGCATTACATGAATAAGTAAGTGTTATATCATTTAACAAATTTTTTTATATCTGCTACTATTTTCTCTATCCTATAAAGATTTTCATACTTGCCTACATTTTCTTCATTTAGGAGCTGTTTTCATCATGCACATATGCTCTTAAATATGTCTTTACTTTTTACACTAAATATTATCTTTGGTTACTCATCAACTTTTTGACTTTGTTTGGATTTGTTATAAATTCCAAGTCACAAGAAAAATGAGAACTAGATTTCTTCCATTTTCTTGATAGCTAATGGAGATTGTCCATTGGTGTTGACCACAGTGATCACTGCCTTGGTATTCTTGTTGGTCATTCAACAGGGAAATTAAAGCCATAATAACATTAAAAAACTGCTTATAATCAACATTTTACCTCAAGTGCAAGACTCCCTAAAGAGACTTAGTCTATGAAGGATAAAAAAGAAAGTGGCAAAATCCAGCTTTTCCTTGTGGATTTTCAAAATCATTTTCTTAGTTGGAAAATTACTACTTCCCTTATCCTGATGGTCCAATTAATATTTAAGGATATACCCACATGTTTCTGGATGCAGCAAAATCTGTGAAGTACTAACAGATCTTACCCTTTCCAGGAAATTTCTAACTCCTATCCTTATTTTTCCAATCCTATAATATTCATTTTTATAGATTTCCAAGTTTGGAATTTCAGCCCCCAGAATGCTTTAAAAAATGGAAAGAAAGCAAAGGAACATTCTACACTTTGTGATCAGAAGGAGACTTGCTTATTCTCTTTTTTGTTTCTAGGCACATATTTAGTTCGTACATGATGCTTTCAGTTTTACAGGGAGTACTTCTGATAATTCATCTCTGGATCTTTCAACAGTAGGTCTTAAATCTTCATACTGTGATAACCAAATTCATCCAAACAATCTGAGTTGACGGTAATCCATATGAAGCCTTAATCACTAAAATAAGGCTCCACTGGGTCAGTCAGGTTTTAAACCCAAGGAGCCTGAAGTAGAAGCAAGCTTTTCACTGATACTTCCTGTTATAAAGGAAACCAGGCTACTGCATTAGTGAGCTCTGAATGCCAGAACCGTGGTGAGACACAGCTATGAAGACAGAGTGTTATTGTGCAAATGGCTTTAAAAAAATGTTTGGAAAAACACCAAAATGTTGTAGTCACTTGATCATGGCAAAACTGTGTCATTTTAAAGCCCTAATAGTGGAAGAAATTGGTGAGTCAAACAATGATCCACTCAGGACATAGAAGCAAGAAGAAAGCAAATAGCAATGTTTTGTGCTAGGTAAGGGCTCTCACACAATGCAAATGCCAACAGTTAGCTGCAAAGAAGAACATTTTATCTATTGTTTTAAGCCCTAGCCTGCTAATTCCAGGATGCTTCTCTGAATCAAATGTTTATGGCACTATTTTTTTCTATTAAAGAGGGATGACTACCCTAGTCCCATGAGCTTTATTATAATATATAGTTATAAAAATATTTTTAGTACAAAAGTTGAAGTTTCACATCAGGGATGTGGGTAGGGCAGAGGGACAGAATAAAGCAGTGCATTTCCATATTGTTCCTTTCCAAGGTAGAATTTTAGTACACTATGTGTTCTCTAACTAAAACTTTCAACAAGGATAATATATTTGTGGAATAAAATAGCATTCTGGTTGTTGTGTTAGCACAGGGTTTAGCAACGTACAAGTGTAACAGTCAATAACAAGACAAAAACTAATCTCCTGAAATTTCAGCACAAGACATACACACACACACACACACACACACACACACACACACACACACACACTGTAAAGGAGTCTTATCCATTATATGAGCTCAAATATTTCAATCTAAATTAAATCCAATTAGAAGTAATCATAGTGTATCATATTAAAATAATTCTTAGACAGGAAGGATTAGAATTTTAAATGACTCCATAAAGCAATAATGAAAAAAATCACTTATTTCAATTAAGTAGGCCAATATCCAATAGTTAAAGGTCAATGAAAAAACTGCCTAAGTGGCTATTTCTCTCTTCGCTCCGAATCCCAACTGAGCTATCAGAGGCCAGGTTTCTGAAGCAAAATCTGCCTGTTATGGCATTGATTGTGAAGCTGTCCATCATGCTAGACTGAGTGATCTCAGAGGTTAGAAATGACAGGAGTTATTACCACTCAAGGTGAATGTAATAGTATATTGCAGAACTTAGGTGTATAACTACTTTTTTATTATTACACCTTTCCTTTGTACTTAATGTATTTTAGCCAATTCTTCTATAATTTTTCAAGCAACTATCTTCTATAAGAAGCCTCACTGGTAACTATACCTAATTGTGACCATTTCCCCTGAACTGAAAGCTCCTACGGACTGACTAGACAAAAGTTGCTTTGCTTTCTACTCTTCAACTAGCTAGGTAATATGTGGAAAATTAAGGCAACTCTATCTCTTGTGTTAATTATTTCTGAAGGCTGCCACAAAATGATTATTTGAGAGGCATGAAGAACTGAGCAATTTTTTGCCAACGAGCAGGTGGCTGATAATATCTTGGCTCTAACCTAACCTAGAAGATTTGGGTTTCAGTACCAAACATAACCTCTGCTTTGCTGGTTTTAGGATCTCTGCCAAATCATTTCACTACCATAAGCCCTGGTAAACCATCTGAGAAATTGATTTTTTAATCACACTTGCTATTACAGCATGCAAGTAAGGTGCCTTAGGGATGGTTGCTGTAGAGATGATGAAGAAAGTTGGTGAATTCAACTCCCATCTCCACTTTTAGCAACATACCTTTTCTTTAATCCATAGATGAGGTAGGCTTTCATGTAAAGTTTCATTTTAAAATTAATTTTGTTGCTAAATATTTTAAGCCACTGGTGTTTAAGGTATAAATGTGAATGTTTCAAAGAATCTATATCTTGTGTTCTGGTAGAATTAAAGAAAGTAAGTATAGAATAAATATCAACTTGCAAATTAGAAGAGGGCTCATATAGCCTACAGGAAAACATAGTATTTGCATAATAACTCACATACATGCATGGTAGCTACTATTATTATGTATTCCAATATAAAAAAGTAAAGAAATTGAATTCTTTATTACTCCTCAGCATTCCTGCAACCCTTCATGGGTCAAATATCTTCACTTCCTTAAAATGTTTTCTGTGTGAAATATTTTCCAAAGAGACACACACACACACACACACACACACACACACA
>CAJQZJ010000072.1:4530238-4602689 GCA_907164525.1 Lophiomys imhausi
CCCAAGAGCAGGAAGATATTTTTCAAGGAAAGAGAACTAGACTATAGTGCTACAAAGAGAGAAAGAAAATGGAGCAGCAACATTAAGTGAGGTAAAGGATGGGAAGGCAGAGTGAAGAAGGAACTATGAGGAGAGACAACTAACAGTAAAGGCCAATTGGAAACACCATATGGAAATCTACTACTATAGAAGTGACCTAAATTATATACATATTCATATGCATATATATACATATGTATACACACATATTAATTGGAGTTAGTCCATAATGGTGGGACAATAATGCAACCAATCAAAATACAATATCAACTAAAACTCCCAGTACCACTAAATGGTTGCATCATTTTGAATTGTTGGTCATTGTGGTCCAATAACCTCCAAAACATTATAGGTTATTGCCCAACTCTGTTGGTTACACTCTAGTTCTTGATGGTAAGACCCTATTTCTGAAGGCATCACACACTTCAGACATAGAATATAGAGAAATAGAGCTGGCACTCATCTGAATGCTTCATTCTTACTGACTAGATTTCATCATTCTCAAAGGAGCTATGCATGCTACTTTTAAAAAGCAGCTTATCCAATGATCTGATGCAGCATGTAACAAGTATCTGATACAGTTGTATTTCCTCTAAGCACAAGAGTTTTCCTTCACTCTCCTAGTCACCTTATTTGACTGAAATAAAAGATTTTAATGCAGCAGTCTTGGTAAGTCTCTTGCCACTATGTAGAAAATTGAAGCAATAAAGCACAACTTGTTTGTAGTGGTATTAACATTGGTAAGTACTCAGATAGCTGACAAGAGCCCTATTTTCCCATTAAATTGCAATAGCAGCTTCATGGGTATTTAGCTATTTGACACTTTTCTTATTTTTCCCCTTGATGACTAGTTTCAAAAGTTCACCTCAAAATCACTAAACTCCACTTCAGTTTTCACATAATCAAAGTTATGACATATTGGCTTAGCAAATTATGATTGTCTTTTTATTACTATTTTTAAACACTACTCAACTAACCATTCTCTGTAAGGACATACAAAGCAAATTTTTCCTCTGTATTGCCAGTTAATGGAATTGGACCTTGAAATTATACTACTGATTCTACAGGATAGTGTTTTATGGCTAGATATTTCTAAATTCTGTAATATTATTATTATTATTATTATTATTATTAAGAGCTGTTATGAATCAGCTGTATTTTCATTTGATTGAGTAGTTTGTTTCATTGAATGGTTTGAATGATACCTCCAGATTTCAGGTTTTGGAAACTTAATCCTATTACAGCAGTATTGAGAAATGGGCCCAAATGAGAGGAGTTTAGGTCATGAAGATAGAGAAGTCATGGATTAATGTCTCTATAAAAAGTGCTTGCATAAATGGATTTGCTCTGTTATTTTTGCTCTTCCCTCTTCTGCCCTGTGTTAGCACAGCAAAGGGGGACAGACAAGATGCCTCTTTCTTGATATTGGGCATTCTAGCCTCCAGAATTGTCAGCTAACAAATTTATATGTTACAAAATCTTTAAAATTCTGTCACAATAATACTAGTATACTGAATAATTAAGAAAAAACTTCAAAGTTTGTGGGTTGATTTTAAAATTCTATCTCATAATCTTCTTCTACAACTTAGATTTTCTACTAGGTTCCTCATTTCTTCTAACGGAGCTATTATGTTATTTTGTTTTTCAAAAAAAATGTTTCCTACATTTTCAAGGCCCAAAACCTATTTAGTATTGTCTCTTTTTTGTAATAATTTCTTCATTTTAGTTCCAGCACTCCTAATAGAGTCCTGATCTTCACTACTTTATTCAAAAGTAGCCATGCTGGTTTTCCTGGTTCTAGTCTGTTATATTAACGATACCCAGAGTTATCTTCCTAAGACACTGTTTTTATTTAGGTTGGCTAAGAATTGTGTTAGGTTAAGCTGGCAGTTACAAACAATAGAGGATCAGACTCTTGTTTTGCTGAACTTGTACTATATGTCAGAGAAGCTAAGCAGTGGTATTCATCACTCCTGAAAATTAATATTCTCCCTGTAACTAGTATAACAAATTCTAAGAATTTTTCTTATAGTAGTAGTACTTTTCATTATGTGGCCCTAAATTGCCTTTTTATTTTCTACTATCATCTTATAAAAAATCTGTTTCTTAGCAATATTCATTTAATATCTAATCATGTAAATGTCCCTTGTCATTGACCTCTATTCAGAGAATAGAACTGTTGATACTCAGAATTTATCATGAGAGTAACTTTCATGTCTAAGTGAATAAAAGTACTTGCCTCACAAGATTGATGACCTGAGTTCAATCCCCAAAAGCCCATGGTAAAAGACAACACACTCCTGAAAACTTTCCTCTGACTTCCACACACATGTTATGCTACATTCCCATGCTTACACACAAAAATACATAATTATGATAGATATAATGATAAGTATATCTCAACAAAAATGATTCAGTATAAAAAATTTCAGTGATAGGACCTAAATTGAAAGGTCTCATTAAGAATGTTTTTATATTCTATTCTATTTTTTAAATGAAATGTACTTACTATGTGGTCCTGTGGTCCATTGTCTTTGTACTTATGATAATGTGTTATAATTATATTTAGTGTCAATTAGAGTATTATTAGCACCTACAAAGCAAAATATCTTTCTGTTTTTGTTGTTTCCCAGGAGCTAGTGCAGTGTCTAAAACATAGCAGCTTCTCAATTATTGAGTGGCTGAGTGAATGAAAGAAGAATGTTGAAAACATTTTCTCCAGGCAAAATTAAAGCTGTCTCTAGAATGATGGAGTTTAAATCAAATAAAAGTGTCCACTTACATGAATGTTAAAACAGCTTCATCAGACACTTGTTGGTTCTAAGATACCAGATAGTATATGACTAGTCAAGTGAATCTTAGGAAGTAAGACAGCAGAAGAGTGGACTAGGAACTTGAAAATGATAATTCTTCTACAGAAACATCATATGAACACATCATCCATGCATAATGGAAATTTTACTAGCTAAGGAAACCAAGGAAGAGATTACAGTACCTGGTTGTACTGTAGTAGTCAATGATAATGATTATGGTAGATGCTTCGAAAAGAGTAAGAAGGCATTTTGTTTCACTACTTTTATCACTTTCCCTCCAAGCTCTGATGGCATATCATAAAGGAAAAATGCCCTTTTCACAAGAGAAAAAAATGGAAGTAACCAGAGAACTTTGTGTTAAACCACAACACTATTCATAATACAGTAAAATTTAGTGCTGAGCTATCTATGATCCCATATTCCATGAATAAATCTGTAGACTGAACCTCTAGACATGCCTTGGCACCAGGTAGGACCACACATTGCCTGCTTAAAGTCTCCATGGAAAATGAAGTCTTTGGCCCACATCACTACTAGGCCATGCCAACAGATTCTTTAGAAGTTCCTCAATAATAGCCAAGCCTCAGTGTCTCTGTCCTTCAGTTATATCCCACCAGTAATACACATTTTGTGAATTTCCTAAGATCTTAATCCATCATATCACTAGGGCAGAAGTGTAGAGGTACCCCATCAGTACAACTTCCTTTGGTTTCTGTATGCTCAGACAAAGCCAGTTTCAGAAAATTAGAAATATATGTATGTTTGTATTATATATATATGCATAATTCAAATGAGTATTTATCAAGAACAAATATGACAGCACCAATGGGAGGGAAAGGGTTCCCGTGGCTTATCTTAAAGAAATAGTAATATATGAATCCCCTCACCCCAAAGCCAAGGGATCATCATTGAAGAGAAGACAGAAAGATTATAAGAAATAGGTAGTGAGAATCTGCAGAAAGACAGTATTTGTCAGACATGAAGAGGCTGTTACAGACATGAATACACACCACCTACGACTGCATGCATAAGAACTGCAAAAGATAAGACCAGTCAAAATTCCAGCATGCAGGGCATGGGATATAAAGAAGTACTACTCAACCTGAAAAGTTACTGGTAATTGATGGCTGTTGGCAATGAGACAGTCAGTTTTTTTGTTGTTTGTTTTTGTTTTTTATTTTATTTTGTTTATTTTGTTTTGTTTTGTTTTTTAGAGATGCAGCCACTGCGAGGCAATCAATGCCCTAGTAGATTGCTCTATTCAATGCACATACAAAAAGTATTAAATAAACTCAATTGCTTTTAAAAAATAAACACCATATTAAGTTGGTAGGGAAAAGTGATGTATGGGAAAAGAGAATAATTGAAGGAAAGAGAATGGGGGATGGACTTGATTAAAATGCACTATATTCATGAATGAAATTCTCAAACAAAAATAATATAAATCCAAGTATAGTCAATGTATAGATGCAGAAATAAAATTTAATTTATTCAAAAAACTTAAAAACAATCTTTGAAGAACTTGTCTACAGTTGGAACTGTGAATTTATAGGCTAAAATTATTCATATATAACAATAAAAATTTTTAAATATCTTTTCATATTATATTAAATATTAAGTATAAAAAAGAGGAGTTAATACAGACAGTGATAAATATACAATGTAATTGACAGTAATAGGATTTACTGAGCTACAGACTGAATTCAAAACCAACTTGACTGTTTTAGTTATTATTGCTTTGAAGAGATATCATGACCAAAGCAACTTATAAAAGAGTTCATTGGCTATTATAGTTCCAGGTGAGTCCATGACTACCATGGCAGGGAGTATGGCAACAGGCAGGCAGTCATGACACGAGATCAGTAGCTCAGAGCTTACTTCTGCACAAGGCAGAACAAGAGAGAGCTAACCAAGAAATGGAATGGGGTTTTGAAACTTCCTCCAATAAAGAGACATCTCTTAATCCTTCTCAAAGAGTTCTACCAAGTGGGAACCAGTCATTCAAATATATGAAGCATTGGAGGTCATTTTCATTAAACTACAACACTGATGATCACAGTGAGATATTTTTATAATTTAGTCTTTATTTCTTCATGTTACATCTCAATTGCAATCCCTCCTATTTCTCCCTACAGTCCCATCCTCCCACCCTCTTCCCCTCTCAAACCCCCATCCACGTCCTTTTTTTTAAAAGATTAAGGTATATCTTCCCACCCCCAACAGCTCCCCCTTTCATTCTGACAAATGGCTCTTTCTCTTATAACAATAAATACAAAACAACAGAAATAATTAGGCCACAATGTTGAGAAATATATGGCTTAGCATACATTCCCAATATCCAGTCCATACATATTTGGCACTTGACTTTAACATTCTACTATCTAACCATCTCCATGAATTTAAAGTTCTATATCCAACTCAGCTTCCATCCTAACTTGCATCACAATTTATGCTCTTATACCTTTGTATATTGATACAAAATTAAGATTATATTTGGCTAAATTGTTATTGATCTTTGTATGTTGATGCAAAATTAAGATTCTATTAGGCTACATCAGTATTGATCTTTGTATATTGATACAAAATTAAGGTTAACTCTTTTTAAAGTATTGTACCTAGGTAACAGTTAAAAATGAAATGTGAAGCCTTGGCCTTTTTTTAGCAACTGTCATAAACTGTTTAGGATAATTAAGAAATGTAAACTAATAGTCATTCAAGCATGTCATTCTGTTAGGTACTAGGGCAGTCTATCACAGTATTTTCTAAGCTAAAAGAAATAAAGTTGCTAAGAGACAAGCAACATTTGCTTATCCAAATATAAGGAGATAGATAGGTGGTACTCAAAAACCTCAAGAGATCTGCAGAATATGGCATACAAAGATAATTTCTTTTTTTATTTTTTACTTATTTTTAATTTGTTTTTTATTTCTTCAAGTTACATCTCAATCACAATCCCCTCCCTACTCCCCCCTCCAGTCCCACCCTTCCACCCTCTTCCCCCTCAACCCCCCATCCTCTATCCTTTTTTTCTTTAGTTTAAGGTATATCTTTTCCCCCCAAAAGCTCCCTCCCCCTTTCAGTCCAACAAATGGTTCTTTCTCTTATAACAATAAATACAATACAAAACAACAGAAATAAATAGGCCACAATTATGAGAGTAATATGGCTTAGCATACATTCCCAATGTCCAGTCCATATGTATTTGACACCTGACTTTAACATTCTACTATCTAACCATCTCCATGAGTTTAAAGTTTTATATCTAACTCAGCTTCTATCCTAACTAGCATAACAGTTTTAAAAATATCTTCTTAGATCCAGAACACCCTCCTGATTCCTAAACAACTCAAAATTTAACTATGAGAATCTAGCTATCTATTTTTCAACCACCTCAGAGACCTGAGAGGGATAAATAGATCTGATTATATAGGAAGTGCAGGGCCCACAGCTTCCAAAACTAAGAAATGACATACTAGTGGCTGCCTGGACAGTTCCCATTTTCTCTCCAAACACTACAGCATTGATTTTGAGACATGTAAGCTCCCAACAGCACCCCCAATTCTACTCTTAATAAAAGATGAGCATTGAAGAATCTCCAATTGGAGATGGTTGAATTAGTGGCAAGCCTATCTCTTGGCAAGAAAAATCCCTGCTTCAACTGTAGACAGAATGCTGTCCAAACAGGACAAAACTTGGAAGCATTTAAGTGGACAGCCTAGCTCTGCCAAGACAGGGTAGGCAAGTCCTTCATAATTCCTGCTTTACAATCAATGTCTATCTGAGAAACGGGGCCAAATGGCTGAATATTGATGCTGTAATGTATGGAGAGAAATTAGGAACTGTCCAGGTAGCCACTGGTATGTCATTTCTTAGTTTTAGAAGCTGCTGGCTCTGTACATCCTGTATAACCAGATATATTTATCCCTCTCAGGTCTGTGATGTGGTTGAAGACTAGATAGCTAGAGTCTCATTGTTAAATTTTGAGTTGTTTAGGAATTAAGAGGGTGCTCTGGATCTAAGAAGATGTTTTTAAAATTGAGATATTTTCTTAAAATAAAAATTTACAAGGTACAGAGGCAAGACGGATAGGAAAGGACATGAGGAGAAAGGAGAAGTGAAGGGATTGTGAGTCAACCAAATGGAAATATGTGTGAATGCCATATGGAAACCTGCAACTTTGTAAGATAATAAAACAAAAATAAAAATAGTATATATGAACTATCTAACAAATAACCAAAATAACAATAAAGGAAGCTTAGCAAGAAAATACAGAAAAATAGTTCAGTAAAATAAGAATTGAGTAGAAGGATAGACTTCTCAGAATTTGAAATAATAAAACAACAAATTGAATCTAACATACAAAGTATATAATGAAAGAAATAAAAATGCAATAGAGAATATCGGCAGTAGAAGAGATCTGCCAAAGAAATAACCTATAACCTGAATGCAGGTCATTGGAAAATATACAATAGGAGAAAAAAAGAGTAAAAAATAAAAGTAAGTTATTAGATCTTATTCAGAAAGTCCTTTCATATACCTATATCTTAGAGGGTACTGTATATACTTTCTTCTAATAGTTTCAGTGTTTTAGGTTTCACATTGAGAACTTTGATCCATTTGTAGTTACTTTTTGTAAAAGATAACAGGTACAGGTCTAATTTCATTTTTCTATTAATGAGCATCTAGTATCCCCATCACTATTAGTTGAAGATGCTGTTTTCTCCAGTTTACATTTTTGCCTCTTTGTCAAATATCAGATAGCTGTAGTTAGTTATGTGTGCTCATTTTGTGGTCTTCTATTTTGTTTCATTGTTCTACATGTCTTTTTTTGTGACAGTACCGTATTGTTTTTATTATTATGGCTCTGCAATATATCTTGAGAACTGGAATAGCAATATCTCCAGCACTGTTCCTTTTGCTCAATATTTATTCAGCTATCTTCTGTTTTTATGTGATTCTAAATGAATTTTCAGAGATTTTTTCTATTTCTGTGAAAAAATAAAGTGGAAATTTAGATTGGAATTGTGTTTTTTTTAACAACAAATTGTTTTTTTTTAATTTACCAAGGAATAAAGACCAAAAAATTAAAACTCTTCTCTACAGTTGAAAAAACAATCAACTTAGTGAAAAGGTAACCCACAGAGTGAGAGTATTTGCCAGTTATAAATCTGACAAAAGATTAATATCTAGAATATCTAAAGAACTCAAAATACAAGGAACCAAAAAGCAAAAGATCCATAACAAAACATACTTGGGACCTAAACACTATTCAAAAAGAAGAAAAAAAATCCCGAATAAATATATCCCTAAAGTATTCAATATCTCCGGCAATTAAGGAAATACAATTCAACTTTAAGATTTTATCTTACCACAGAAAGGATGGCAAAGACAACAAAATACCTGACAAGAAATGTTGGAGCAGGTATAGGAAAAGAGAGCTCTTATTCTCATTGTTCGTGGGATGGCAAACTGGTACAGCCACTATGAAAAGTCAGTGTGAAGAATTCTCAAAAAGCTAAAAGTAAATCAACCATAACCCAGCTATACCACTCCCTGGTATATGTCCAAAGGACTCTATATCCTACTCCACCCATACTTGTTTAACCATATTCATTGCCACTATATTCACAATAGCTGAGAAGTGGAAACAACCTAAATGCCCTTCAATGATAATTTTGAAAGAATAATGAAATAGTTCAAAAATAATGAAATAATTCAAAAATACGAATGAATAATGAAAATGTATGTGGCACTTGTACACTGTAGAATATTATTTAGCTATAAAGGAAATTTATAAGCACAAAATTTGTCCATAAGTGTATGGAACTAAGAATAGTATATTGAGATAACCCAAACCAAGAAAGACAATCTATAAATAACATGTATCATCTCTCATCTGTGGTTCTTACCTCTAAATCTTTAGATATGAGTAGATAAACTGGAGTAACTACAGAAACTTGGAAAGTACTTTTTAATAGCATGGTGAGCATAGCCCTAGATAAAGGAATATCAGGATACAAATGTTGTGAAAGGGGAATCAGGAAAATGGAAGGAAATGTAATTGGAGGAAAAGAGAAAAGTCAACACAGAAGAGAGATATGAGAGATAATAATGCTAAGGATATTTGGAAATTACTTAAGGAAACAAAACACACACACATACATACATACATTTGTCTTTAATGAAGTTATGCTACTTGGGCTGGCAGTGCTCCCCTCAAGAGCAATAAATAGATCATCTAACAAAAAAACCAGCACCAGGCATAAGAAACTTCTTTTCTTGTTGTTGGGCACAGAAGTCCAAGACACTCCCAGAACAATATAGGGTAGTATTATTGTCCTTGTTTACCGCCCAGAGGCTGAAAGCATCTCTACATCAATGAAGACATCGTGTTTCAGACACAGGACTCAGAAAATCCATTTTATATGGATCGGACCTGAAAGCATCCTCCATAAAGAAAAGCTTTCATAGCACCAGAAGGTGCTATACAAGCTGTCAAAGTAGGAAATCAATTAATAGCCCTATCCAGTGACAACTATGAACCACAAAAATGACTAGCATGGCAAGATATCCCTAAAACATCAATAGTTGCACTGATTTTGGCAGTAACTAACAGCTTTCTTATTGGACTTAATGCCTGCTCCACAGGAGAGAAATCATCCACAGTACTGTAAACCTAGCCAACTACCCTAGAGTAGTGAGTTCAAGGATCTTAGAGGATAACCTAATACTCCAAATTTACTAGACTAGTAAAAATCCTAAGTGCATTGGAAATACTTATCCCTACACACACAGATATATGTAGCTCTCTCACTTCATCAAAGAATCTTCACTTTGCAGCAAATGGAGATCATCACAAGAAACCACAACTGTTCAAAGTACAAAGAACAATCTATCATGGGATTTCCAGTCCCAATAGATACATTTATAACACAACTCCTGCATCTAAGACACAGAAAACATCATGGAAAGGAAAGAGAAGTGAATTCCAAGAGCCAAAAGACCTGGAAGTTGTTTGTGGCATTGTGTCTCCTAGAAATGACAGAGAAACTACACCCAGGATACCACTACAATATGGCTGCATAAACAAGACCTAAAGAAGTACACCAACAGATATGCTGATATGGAAGAGGGAAATCTTGAGAGTTCCAACTCATAGACAGAGAACAGGCAACTACAAATTGATGAAAGGAGAATTAGTCTTCCCCATGTATGAGATAGCCTAATTGATTATTCAAATGCTAAGTGTTTACCTCTGAAATAATATACATACAAGCAACACTAAATGGACTCGGTAGTTGTATTTCTATTTTATGCATATTGAAATATATAAGTAACAATAATAATCAAAGAAAATGAAGACATGGATTTGAAAAGGAGGAAGGGGGTTATAGTAGAGGTGGGAGTGGGAGGACATGGAAGGATTGGAGGAAAGAGAAGGATGAAATGATGTAAAAATTTTAATTACAATAAAATATTAAGAAAAGAAAGTTGGTTGTAGTATAGATATCTATGAGATGAAGCCAAGTTGATCTTGGTGAAACATATTTTTATTATGTTCATGAATTAGATTTGTAAGTATTTCACTGAGCATTTCTGTGCATACGGGGACATATCTCAAAATAATAAAGGCAATATAAAGCAAGCCACAACCAACATTTTTCCAAATGGAGAAAAATTCATAGCACTTCCAGCAAAATCAGAAACAAGAAAATTATTTTCATTCTCTCCCCACTTGCTCAATATAGTACTTGAAGTCCTAGCTAGAGCAATAAGACAAAAAGATAAAGTAGATACAAATAGGAAAAGAAGAAGTCAAAATACTGTTACTTGCAATTGATATTATTCCATACATAAAAGACCTAAAAACTCCACCAGTAAACAAACAAAAAATCTCCTACAGCTAACAAATACATTCAGCAAAGTAGCAGGGTACAAGCAACACACAAACCAGTAGCTTCATTATGTACAAATGACAAATGTACTGAAAAAGAAATCAAGTAAACAATACCTTTCCAATAGTACAATAAAATAAAATATCCTGGAATAACTGTACTAAGGAATTGAAAGTCCTGTACAACCAAAACTTTAAGACAATCCAAAAATAAATCAAAAAACATAAAGAATGTAGAAAGACATCCCATGCTCATGGATTGGTAGAATTAATACTGTAAAAATGGTCATCCTAGAAGAAGCAATCTATATATATAATCAACAAGATCCACATCATAATTCCAACACACTTCTCTTCACAGAAATTGAAATAATCTTAAATTTCATGTGGAAACACAAAAGAATCAGGATATTTAAAACATTCCTTAACAATAAAAAAAAAATATCTTAGTTGTATCGCCATGCTAGGTTTCAAGTTATTCAACAGAGCTATAACAATAAAAAGAGCATATTAGTGGCATAACAACAGAGTAATCAAAGGTACAGAATTTTGGACCCAAATATAAGCTTACACCGTACAGTCACCTGGTTTTTGATAAAATATCCAACAATACACATTGAAGAAAAGACAGTATTTTCAATAATGGTGCTGATCAAACTACCTAGATAGCTACCGATGAAAAGAATGAAACTTCATCCTTATCTCTTACCCTGAACAGAACTGAGTTCCAATTGACCAAGGACCTCAACATATGAAGTGATAAAATGAATCTGATAGAAAAGGGAATACATTTGAATTCATTAGCAAAAGAAAACACTTTCTAAACAGGACAGAATAGTGCATACATTAAGAACAACAATTAGTAAATGTGCCCTCACTAAATTAAAATGTTTCATATCTAAAAGGATAATATCATTTGAATAAAGAGGCATCCTATAAAATGGGAAAAATCTTTACCAGTTATACATCTGACAAAAGGCTAGAGAATAGAATATACAAAGATCTTGAAAAACTAAACATCAAGAAAACTGAAAACCCAATTTACATTATTTTTATTTGTGAACAGAACAAATTAGAATGAAATTATTTTATTTAAGGAAAAATGAGACATGGAACTAAACAGAGAATCCTCAAGGGATGAAACTTTAATAGCTGAGAAACACTTATAGCAATGTTCCTCATGCTTAGCCATCATGAAAATGCAAATTGAAAAACTACTTTGAGATTTCATCTTACCCCAGTCAGAATAGCCAAGAACCATAAAACAAATGACAGCACATGCTGATGAGATTTTTGAGGAAAGGGGAACACTATTCACTACTGGTGGAAATGGAAATTTTAAATGCCACTATTGAAATCAGTTCTGCAAGATGCTGAAAATCAATCTATCTCTAGATCCAGGTATACCACTCTAGGCACATACTCAGAAGACTCTCCATCGTACTACAGAAGGCACTTGCTCACTTATTTTTCCTGCCGTTCTATTCATAATATCCAGAAATTGGAAACAGCCAATTTTCATCAACAGATAAAATAGATTTTCATCAACAGATTAATGGATAATGAAAACATTCAAAAATTCATATGCAAGCCTTTTACTATTCTAACATATACCAAAGAGTAAAAAAGAAGCTATCCTATAATTGGATGGCCATGCCCCTACTACACCACATGGGCTAATAAAACCCCAGTGTCTTGTTCTTCTCAAGAGAGTCCCCATAAACTGCCAAACATTTCAGGCTACTGCCAATACTATTGCTTACTTACAAGAACTTGATGGTAATATTCTATTGCTGAAGACACCACATAGTTGAATCATAGAATATGGGAATACTATAATGTTACTAACATGGAGGCTTCATCCATACTGGCTAGTTTTCATAGTGCTGAAAGGTACTGTACATGATTACTGGAGGAGAAAAGGAAACACTAGTCTTACCTAGTTAAAACCTATGCAAGCTACAATAATGACCTCCTGGCAAGACATGCCCATTCATGCAAGGGTGGCACAAATATCATGAGAGTTTTTCCTCATTTCTTGATTGGATTTGAGTCTGGTTTCACAACATAAAACTCACACCTGGTATCATTCTAGGAAAAGAACTCTTGACTAGAGAGGTCATGGTCCCTACTACTCTTACTACTATTTGTAGAAAGTCCTACTACTGTTATTATGGTAAATGGTATAAAATGAAGATGGCATTAAACTGAATCCTAATGTATTACTATACCTATAGATCAGTTTATCTCTCAACCCTCCTTAGAGAAGCTTCTTTGTACAG
The DNA here is from genome assembly GCA_907164525.1 of Lophiomys imhausi. Taxonomy (NCBI): domain Eukaryota; kingdom Metazoa; phylum Chordata; class Mammalia; order Rodentia; family Muridae; genus Lophiomys; species Lophiomys imhausi. Next base: position 4,543,267 of record CAJQZJ010000072.1, read on the forward strand.
CAGGCAGTGATTAATGCAGAGACCCACAGCTGGCCAAAATGCAGAGTATAAGATATTGTGGGCATCTATTACACACTCCTTCTCTCCTTCACTCAGAGACCATCATGTAAGAGTGGTGGAATGACTGTAAGAGTCACACATGGTGGATTCTTACACCATGTGTAATATACAAGGAAACAGTATTTTCAGAACATAAAAAAATAACTGTACATGTGACTACACAACACATGTAACAGCATGCACAAGATTTGTACAAGGAAAAGGCAGACCAGATCCCAGCACAGAGAAAGGAGTTGGACACAAAATTACACAGCTAGCTAGTTAAGGAGATGTTGATATTTGATAACTGCTAGGAGGAAGGGAAGTTCGAAGAATATAGTCCCTGTCAATCATGTTCTGTGGAAGGCCACATCCGATTATATATGGGCAGTATGAATTGGACATAATGAATTAAAATAATAATGGACACATAGCTGGTTGAGTAAGAAAGAGGTAGAGGATCTTGGAGAGTTTAGAGAGAAGGTGAATACCATCAAAACACATTCTATGACATTTCTTTCACTTAAAAATTTTAAAAGAAAGAAACCTATGGGATTTATGTGGCAGCCTCAAAGCAGCAAATCTAACAATTTAGGGTTAAAAATGTGAAGGTAAGATAAGAGATAGAAATCTTATTGAACAGCAAAACATAGTGGAACAATTTTCCAATCTTTTTTATAGGGAGAAAGAGTCAGGAAAATCATATACTTGAGACTAGAGTGCGCTATAGAGCAAAAGCAAATCTCAAAACACAAAAGCAATCAAATAAAAAATGTATTTACATAATGATACCAGGAAATTTTTCATATTTATGAAAGGACATTAATATCCAGGTATGTTGCAGTCAAGTCTCTAGTTATATTTAATTAAAATAAAAGATACAAATTATATTATACTCAAATTCTCAAAAATAAAAACAAATAAGTCAGGCCTAGTGGTACATACTTGTAATCTCTGCAGCCAGATCAAGGGATGCCATGGCCACAAAATGAATTCAAGGCCAGTCTGACTTAAAACTTAGTAGATCTGTCACAAAAAATTAAAAAATAAAACTGAGGATGTTAGGGCAGTGGTGGAATACTTGCCTAACACACAGAACACCATGATTTAAATTCTGGTAATAAAAAAAAATCTAGATATTTTGTTTGTTTGTTTGTTTGTTTTGAGCTTCTGATTCTCTCTTTTTTAAATATTTATTTATTGCTTCAGGTTACATCTCAATCACAGTGTCCTCTTTCCACCCCTCCCAGTCCCGCCCTTACACCCTTTATTCCCTATCCCTTCCAGCCCACTCCTCTGGAGTGGAGTGTCCCTACATAACAGTCCCTCACCCCATTCCAACAATCAATAGATATTTCAATGACAATGAAAGAATAGTAAAATTAGCAAAGAAAAGAAGAAGCATATATTATGGAGCTGTTCTAATATACTAAGCAGATTTCTCAGCAAAAACCTTATAGAACAGAAGAAAGTAGGACCACATACCTCACATGCAGATGGAAAAAGAAATGGCCAAGGAGAAAAATGGACCCATCAAAGCACTAATTCAGAAATAAAAGACATATAAAGATTTTAACAGACAAAACTTTGTGGTATTTATTGCCATGAGATTTGTTATAAAAATGATAAAGGAATGATTCAAGATGAGGAAAAGGCATGCTAGTGTTGAATACTAAAACATCTACAATCATAAAATAGTCTGGACAAATACAAATTTGAAAACATTGTAATACGAAAATTACAGTATATAAATCATGCATGTTATTAGCATGAAGGCTAAAATAATATTAAAATCAAATTTACAATAATTTATTAAAGAATATGCATGAAAGTATATAACTATAACATCAAAATTCAAAGTATATAATTATAACATCAAAAATTCAAAGTGATATGGACTAAAGAATAAAACTTGTATCAGAATTTTTGTGATCCATTAATTTTCATTTAATTGAATATAAGTCCATTCAATTGACTAAAGATAGAATGACTCCTCTTTCATAAATAATGCCATGTAATTAAGAAAGAAAATCAATAAAGACACATTAGACATAACTATATTCTTGTTCGAGTGGACCTATCAGACATCGATAGAACATTCCTTCTAAGAGTAACAAAATACACGATCTTCTCCACTGTACATAAGGATTTATCCAGGAGAGAACAAATGGTCCCTCAGGAAACAAACTTTAACAAATTTAAAAAGACTGAAATCTTATTAAGCATCTTTTTATCATCAAAATGAAATAAAATTGATAATCAACAATAGAAAGGTCTTTCAAAACTGCATATAAATGTAGAACACATACAACACAATCTTAAAATATTTATGATTCAGTAAAAAACTAAAAGGCAATTTTAAATGTCTCAAGACAAATTTAAAATAAAATATATTGCATCAAAACCTATGGTTGATTGATTGATTGATTGATTTGTTGCTTCAGGTTACATCTCCATCATATTGTCCTCTTTCTTCCTTCCCAGCCCTGCCCTCCCACGCTCTACCCCTTAAACCTTCCATCCCAAACCTCTGGAGTGGAGTGTCCCTACATAAAAGTCCCTCACCCCAGTTCAGAAGGCATATGAGGGCCAAGAGCCTCCTCATACACTGGGGGCTTACAAGGCAGTACTACCAGTGAAAAGTGTCTCATTGCCAGGGAGAGAAAACAAACAAACAAAAACAAAAGTCTATGTTCATGTTCCCTTTGGTGCATTGGTTGTAGTATAGTTATCCTGTACTATATGGCTAAAATCTGAATATAAGTGAATAGATGCCATGTGCATTCTTCTGAGACTGGGTTAGCTCACTCAGGATGAGCTTCTCTAGTTCCAGCCATTAGACTGCAAATTGCATAATTTCATTGTTTCTGATAGCTGCGTAGTATTCCATTGTGTAGACTTACACAGTTTTTTAATCCATTCTTTGGTTGAGGGACATATGGGTTGTTTCCAGTTTCTAACTATTACAAATAAGGCTGCTATAGACATAGATGAGGAAACTTCCTTATGATTCTGTGAGTAGTCATTTGGGTGTATACCCAGAAGTTGTATGGCTGGGACCTGAGGCAAAGCTATTCCAAGTTTTCTTTTTTTTTTCAATAAAATATTATATTTTTAAAATGTTATTTCTAATAGTGTTTGTTTTTTTCTAATATAAGTACTTTATTTTTTTTCTTCAAGTTACATCTCAGACACAAACCCTTCCCTATTCCCCCTTCCTGTCCCACCCTTCCACCTTCTTCCCCCCCAACAGCTTCCCTTTTCAATCCAACAAATGGTTCTTTCTCTTATAACAGTAAATTCTATACAAAACAGCAGAATTAAATATGCCACATTTATGAGAGTTAAATGGCCCAGCATACCTTCCCAATGTCCAGTTCATACATATTTGGCCCCTGACTTTAACCTTCTACCTTCTAACCATCTCCATGTGTTTAAAGTTCTATAACTGACTTAGCTTTCAGTTTTCTAAGTTATCGCCATACTGACCTCCATAGTGATTGCACAAGCCTGCACACCCACCAGCAATGGAGGAGGATTCCCCTTTCTCCACACCCTCGCCAGCATGTGCTGTCATTTGAGCTTTTGATCTTAGTCATTCTGACAGGTATGAGATGGAATCTCAGAGTCGTCTTGAGTTGCATTTCTCTGATGATTAAGGATGGTGAACAAGTGTCTCTCAGCAATTAGGGATTCCTGCTTTGTGAATTCTCTAATTAGTTCTGTTCCCCATTTTTTGATTGGATTCTCTGGTTTCTTGGCATTTAATTTCTTGAGTTCTTTGTAAATTTTGGATATCAGCCCTCTGTGAGATGTGGGGTTGGTGAAGATTTTCTCCAAGTCTGTAGGCTGCCATTTTGTTCCAATGACACTGTCTTTTGCCTTACAGAAGCTTTTCAGTTTCATGAGGTCCCATTTATTGATTGTTGGTCTCAGGTTCTGAGCTGTTGGTGTTTTGTTCAGGAAGTTGTTACCTGTGCCAATTAGTTCGAGGGTTTCTCCTAATTTTTCTTCTAGTCGATTTAGTGTGACTGGCCTTATGTTAAGGTGTTTGATCCACTTGGACTTAAGTTTTGTACAAGGTAATAAGTATGGGTCTAATTTCATTCTTTTCCAAGTGGACATCCAGTTGGACCAGCACCATTTGTTGAAGATGCTGTCCTTTTTCCATTGTGTGGTTTTGGCTTCTTTCTCAAAAATTAGGTGGCCATAGGTGTGTGGGTCCATTCCTGAGTCTTCAATTTGATTCCATTGATCCACTGGTCTGTTTCTATACCAATACCATGCTGTTTTTACAACTATTGCTCTGTAGTACATCTTGAAATCTGGGATGGTGATACCTCCAGATGTTTTCTTACTGTACAGGATTGATTCAGCTATTCTGGGTTTTTTGTTGTTCCATATGAAATTGAGAATACCTTTTTCCAGGTCTATAAAGAATTGTGTTTGTATTTTGATAGGAATTGCATTGAATCTATATATTGCTTTTGGTAGGATGGTTATTTTTATTATGTTGATCTTACCTATCCATGAGCATGGGAGATCTTTCCATCTTCTAAAGGCCTCTTCAATTTCTTTCTTCAAGGGCTTGAAGTTCTTGTACAGGTCTTTACTTGCTTGGTTAGAGTTACACCCAGGTATTTTATCTTGGTTGTGGCTATTGTGAAGGGAGTTGTTTTCCTTATTTCTTTCTCAGCCCATTTGTTTGTTGTATAAAGAAGGGCTTCTGATTTTTTTGAATTAATTTTGTAACCAGCCACCTTGCTGAAGGTGTTTATCAGCTGTAAGAGTTCTCTGGTGGAATTTTTGGGGTCACTTATGTATGCTATCAAATGGTCTGCAAATAGGTATATTTGTCTTCTTTGTTTCCAATTTGTATCCTCTTGATCTCCTTTAGTTGTCTTATTTCTCTAGCAAGAATTCAAGTACTATATTGAAAAGGTATGTTGAAAGTGGACATTCTTGTCTTGTCCCTGAGTTTAGAGGAAATGCTTCAAGTTTCTCTCCATTTAATTTTATTTTGGCCACTGGCTTACTGTATATTGCCTTTATTATTTCTAGGTACGGTCCTTGTATGCCCGTTCTCTCCAGAACTTTTAGCATGAAAGGGTGTTGGATTTTGTCCAATGCTTTTTCCACATCTAGCAAGATCATCATGTGTTTTTTTTTTCTTTCATATTGTTTATATGGTGAATTACGTTGATAGACTTTAGTATGTTGAACCATCCCTGCATTCCTGGGATGAAGCCTACTTGATTATGGTGGATGATACTTTTGATGTGTTTGAATTCAGTTTGTTAGTATTTTATTAAGTGATATGGGGTCAGTGCTTAGTTATTTGCACAAAGCCTGACCACATGCATTTGATCTCCTGAACCCATATAGTGGAAAGAGAGAACCAACTCCTGCAGGTTGCCCTCTGACTTCCACACGTGTGCTGTGGTGCATTCACACATGTTTCTCTCTCTCTCTCTCTCTCTCTCTCACAAAATGAAAATACCTTTAAAAATGCAAATACCTTTTGATGTTTTAAATAAGGATTAATTGTAACAAGTTGGAGTTGCCCTAGTAATACAAGGATGATCTGAAATATGTAAAAGAAAAAGTATAATATATTGCAATAACATGACACAGGACAAAAGCCATATTATCATTTTACTAGTTGAAAAATATAGTAAAATTCAATATCCTTTCATCATTAAAAAAATCACTAAATTTTGTGTAGAAGAAATACCTCAACATGATAAAGGCCACATGTAACTTATCCACAGGTAAGACAATGCCAAATGAAAAAAAGGCACATAGCTCTTTCTCTAGGATCCAAAATAAATGACGGGAGCTACTCTACCCACTTCTAGTCAATAGATTATTGAAGGTCCAAGACATAGTAGGCAGGATAGAGAAATGAAATCTATTCAAATTATGAAATACATTTAAATATACTTCTTAGACAGAACAAGATCTTATATAAAGCCCTAAATATTTCACCAAAAAGTTGGAAGGAATAATTTTATTGAAGTTGAAAAACAAGAAATCAACATTTGCAAATCAGCATTATTGCTATACACAAACACTGACTAATACAAAAGGAAAATAAGAAAAAGGCAATTGCATTTAAAATTGCTATAAAACAATATAGTTTAAAATAAGTTATGGTGCAGTCAACCATGTGATATCTGCAAATATGCCATGACCCATAAGATGCTGAGCAGATGCTGAGCAGATGCTGATGGACTTCCTGGACTTCCCAGCTTTCAAAACTATTATGAACAATAGAATCTGGAGGACAGACAGAGATCAATTGTCATTCCCTCTTATACACTAAGTCATACAAGGGATTCTGCTTTGCTTTTTTTGAATTGTTTACTCTGATGGAAACAAGTCAGCTGCTTTCACATTATGAGAGCACTCATATAGCTCTAACAGAGAGGTTCATTTGGTGACAATTGAAGTATCATGTCAATAGCAACTAAGAACTAACCTTCTCTGCTAGTCAAATTAAAGAGGCATATTAAAAAGGAACCCCTCAACCCTGAAGTCTTAGATGAACAAACTAACATTTTTAATACAACCTCATGGAAAATGATCTAAAATCATCTATTTAAACCTTAAACTGTAAAATAGAAATTTGTTTCCTTAAGCCACTACATTATGGGGACTTATAAATATAATAAATGGTCACCAATACCATAGAACTTATTAAAGATAAATAAAATTAATGAAGGATAAAAATAATCTATATACTGGGAACAATAAAATATTGATGAAAGAAACTGAAGAACACACATGTAAACAGAAAGAGATCTTTGTTCATTGAAATTAATATTAAAAGAACGAATAAAGAAACTATGATACATTTACACAGTGGAATACTACTCAGCTATTAAAAACAAGGACAACATGAAACTTGCAGGCAAATTGATAGAACTAAAAACTGTCATCCTGAGCGAGGTAACCTGGACCCAGAAAGACACACATGCTATGTACTCACTCATTAGCCATTAAATAAGGATAATCATGCTACAATCCCAAAGAAGTTATGTAACAAGGAGGGTTCAAGAGAGGAAGCTCGAATCCCATTAAGTAGGGGAAATAAAATAGACACGTGAAGTGGATGGAGAGAGGGAATTGGGTGAAAAGGGGGTGGAGAGGAAAATGGGGAGGGAGTGGGTATCACATATGGGGAGAGCAGAGATAGAGGGGTAAGAGGGCTATGAGAGAGAAGTGAAATTCTTGTTGGGGCTTTGAGACAAGCTGGAGACATGAGATGGGGGAGGATATGAGGATGACTCTAACTGAGAATCCTACCTGTATGGGATATAGAGACTGAAGTGACCACATCCTGTAACCAGGCAAGAATTCCAGTGAGGGAGGGAGACACCCACTCACCCACAAAAACCGTAACCCAAAATTTGTTCTGCCTACAAAATATACAGGGATAAAGATGGAACAGAGATTGAGGGAATGACAAACCAATGAGTCACCCACCTTATGGGAGAGAAATAGTTTCTGATTATTAATGAATGATATTCTGCTATTCTTGCAGACAGGAACCTAGCATAACTATCATCTGAGAGGCTTCACACAGTAGATAATGGAAACAGAAGCAGAGACCAACAGCCAAACTTTAGTCAGAACTTGGGGAGTCTTGTGGAAGAGTTAGGGGAAGAATTGAGGGAGCTGGAAAGGTCAAGGATACCACAGGAAGGCTTACAGAGCCAACTAACCTGGGCCCATGGTGGGTCATAGAGATTGAGCTACCAATCAAAGAACATGTATGGACTAGTCCTAGGCCCCCTAACACATATGAAGCTGATGGGTTCTCAAGTGGATCCCCTAACAAGTCTCTCTGACTTGGATTCTATTGTCTCCCTTTGGATCCCATTTCTGTAGCAGAGCTGTCTTGTCTTGCCTCAGTGAAAGACCAGGAGGTACTTTGTCCTGAAGCAATTTGATATGCCAGAATGGGTTTGTATCAGGTAGGGTAGGGGTTTAGGCAAAGGGGGTGGGACTGAGTGGAAAGGAGGGAGTGAGGTTGCTATTGAGATATAAAATAAACAAATTAATAAATTAATGAAAAAATGAATATTTAAATGCCCAAACTTCCTAAAATGTTCTAACAAATTGGACATAATCCACATTAAAATTCCTATTGTGTTAGTCACGGAAATAAAAAAGGTAATGGTAAAACACACTGAAATACAAAAATGAATCTTAAGAAATACAAAAGCTGGAGGCATCCCCGTGCTTCAACTGTAGACAGACTGCTGTCCAAAAAGGACAAAACTTGGAAGCAGTTAAGTCGACAGCCTAGCTCTGCCAAGACAGGGTAGGTAAGTCCTTCATAATGCCTGCTCTACAATCAATGTCTGTCAGAGAAATGGGGCCAAACACCTGAAGGTTGATGCTGTAATGTATGGAGAGAAAATGGGATCTGTCGTGGCAGCCACGGGTATGTCATTTCTTAGTTTTGGAAGCTGCAGGCCCTGCACTTCCTATATAATCAGATATATTTATCCCTCTCAGGTCTCGGAGGTGGTTGAAGTATAATAGATAGCTAGAGTCTCATAGTTAAATTTTGAGTTGTTTAGGAATCAAGAGGGCGTTCTGGATCTAAGAAGATGTTTTTAAAATTGTGATGCAAGTTAGTATGAAAGCTGAGTTAGGTAGAGAACTTTAAACTCATGGAGATAGTTAAATAGTAGAATGTTAAACTCAGGGGCCAAATACATATGGACTGGACATTGAGAATATATGCTAAGCCATATAACTCTCAGAATTGTGGCCTATTTATTTCAGTTGTTTTGTACTGTATTTATTGTTATAAGAGAAAGAACCATTTGTTGGACTGAAAAAAAGAATTATGCATTCGGGGGGAAGGGTGAGAGGGTAGGAGGGTGGGGCTGGGAGGGGTGGAGGGAGACGGCTGTGATGGAGATGTAACTTGAAGTAATAAATAAACATTAAAAAATATACCATAAAGCCTCATAACTACTGGTTATCCCTCATATTGCCAGACGGTGCTGTGTAGGCTACTGGGGGAAAATTGCCATAAATAGTCTTATTCAGCTCTGAAGTTTGTGTGTATAACTGCCAAGGCACAGTGTTCCTCTTTATAAAAGTGGCAAATCTGTTACAGAGGTAGCCAATTGCTTTCCAATTGATACACTGTAAAGAATAAATAGGGAAGTGATCCCCTCTTTAATAAATATTTTTAAGTGCAGAAAAAAAATGAACTTAGAGACATATCTCACACAATATACAAAATTCCACAGGAGGGAATTCACATCTGGTATATAAAACTTACTCAAAGACTATATCTTGGGAAATTATAGGCCCTACTATGGAAGTTACTACTGATGTTTAGCTAAATGGATATGATGCATCTATCAAATTACCTTCTAAAATATTATATATACATCCAAAGAATATTGTGGCTTTCAGCTTTGGTGAAAGAAGTTTGTCCTTATAATGGTTAGTGACAACTGTAAAGATGAATTATTAGTCAAAGTACAGAAAATAATTGACTGTTAAATACACAGACATAAATATAATATCTATATCACATACACTCTAAGGCTCAAGGAACATTATAAAAGAAGGGGCAGAAGAAATGTTAAGGTACCTAATTTCGAGACACTAATTTCCAGATGTGACATGGCTTTATATTTTTGAATTCATGGCAGCTGTTATTTACCTGCAGAAGAGCTAAATAAGATTAATCTTGTCAAAACTTTGTCAGGCAAGTGGGAGGAGCTCATGATACCCTCACTTTTTGCTGAGGATTTAAAGAAAGATAACAATTAATGGGGAAGGAAAGCATTTTCTACACTGGTGTGGTCATTGTAATTAACACATACTCCTCTAAATAATCTCCCACATGTATTCCTGTAAATATCTTTAAATAAATCCATTGGATAGCACACACACACACACACACACACACACACACACACACACACACATGCTCATGGAGAACAAGAAAGGGACTAACAAATGAAAGAGAACAGGCAACTCAGAAATAAATCCGTGAACATCACTCAACTGTATTTTGATAAAGGTGCCAAAATAAGTAGGGAAGCAATTTCCTCTTTAATAAATGCTATTAAGTATAAAGTAATGAAATTAGTGATCTATCTTACACAAAATACAAAAGTCAATTCAAAATAAATTAAAGACATAAATGTAATAGCTACAACTACGAAGCTAGGGGAAAATATGGATGGAAAGCTTCATAACATTGGTCTAGGCCATGATTCCATGTACAATTCTACAAAATAGGTAACAAACAGAAATCTAACAAGACAAAAAAAATCTAACAAAAAATGGCAAAACAGAAATCTAAACAACTTATGCATAGCAAATGAAGCAATGTAACAAAGAATACAACCTACAAGATACAAGAAAATATTTTCAAATTATAAATTCAACAAAGGATTAGTACACATAATTTATAAGAAATTCAATACAACAGAAAGAAAAGTCAAATTTAAAATTGTCAAAGAATAATATATATTATATATAAGAATATATATTATACTTATATATAAGAGTGTATGTGTGTGCGTGTGTGTGTGTGTGTGTGTGTGATAGCTAGAAGGGAAGGAACAACATGGATGGTGAAAGAGCACTACTGGGGCAGAAAAATAACACACAAGAGAAGAGATAAATGATGGAAATAGAGGTGAACAAGGTAAAGCATAAGAGTAGGCACCAAAATGTTGCAATAAATTCTATTTTTTCACAATTAATGTATGATGATTTAAATAGGAAAAATGTGCAAAGAACCTGAATGGATATTTACCAAAAGAAGCTATCGAAATGGCTACTAGAAATCTACATTTGTTCCACATTGCTAATAATCATTAAAATTCAAATTAAATACATAGCAAGATACAGTGTCATGACTGGTAAAATCTCTACTGCTATACCCACAATAGAAAGGAAGCCACTGCAGATGGTTGGTAGCACTGCAAGCTATTGCAGTCATTTTAGAGAACAGTAGGGAAGTTCCTTCAAATATTGAAAATAGAATTACCTCATTATTCACAAATCCTTTTACTAATTCTGTAAAGAAAATTAAATCAATTTCAAAGATACATCTGAACTCTCACATTCACTATACTGTTTTCCATAATATCTAAAAATGGAAAAACATAAGCATCTATAAGTGGATGAATGGATAAAGAAAATATGATACACATACACAACTGAATAATATCCAGATGTAAAAAGATGAAAAAAACCTATCATTTGTGGCAGCAGAAAGAACTCACAGGGCATTGTCTAATTGGAATAGACCAAACACGGAAACAAACAAATAAAAATGCCTTGTGGTCTAATTTATATGTGAAACCTAAAAGATGATATCATACAGAGAATGAAATGATGCTACGAAAGGATTGTGAGGTTAAGAAGTTAGATGATTTCACTCAAAGAGTGCAAAATTTGAACTACACATAAGAAACAAGTTCAAGAAATCCACCAAATAACTTGGGAACTATAGTAATATACTGTTTTCTTGAAAAACATTAGGAAATGGGTGAAGGGTTGTCACTATAAAAAAAAGCTACATAGATAAGGTACAAATATGTTATCTAGCCAGATTTAGTCATTCCATCGTGAATCCATACTTCAAATCCTGGCTTACATAGTAAATAGAATTTTATGTGCTCACTTTCAAAAGTAAATAAACAGATTGTTTATATTTTTCTTTAAAAGGTGCTATTTGTAAACACATCTAATATTTATATACACATCTCTACCAGCAGCATATATTCACATACATATCTGAAAAGACTTATTAATCATTCAACTAATTGCTGCTTCAAATAATAGTTCTTTTCAGAACAAGTTGGAAGATATTTTTCAAAAGAAAGGAATATGAACAAAACCATAAGCTTTGCAGAATCCCAAAGGGAATCCCAGGGTTTGAGCCAGGTGCTATTACAGCCACTATATATCATTCAAATACAGTGTTTTAAGGAGGAAACCATAACCCATAGGGATCGAGTGGATGAATTTACAATTGATCATCTGTATTTTGAAGTCTGGAACAATAGTCTGTCTAAACCCATTAAATGTTCCTTCTGTCATAAGTACACAGGCATCCCAGCTCAATGGAATGATATATAACATCTGATTTTTAAATATATAGCTGAATTAAATATCTCCTGATTATGATATACTTAATTTTATAAGAACTATTCCACCATTTCTGAGTTAACAAGATAAAGATTTTTCTCCCTTATTCTAGGAATTTGAACATTATATTAAGGCTTTCATTTTTTAAAAAATGTGTAAAACAGTAGCCATATGCATAACTACCCTTCTTTCCTAGGCAGAAGAACTAAGTTGTATCAATTTTCCCCTGAAGAAAAACCATCACAACCTACATTATATTATTTCTACTTCTTTTTAAAATAACATCTGTTCTTACTATTGTCTGAGGTTTTATTGAGCTTATATGAATTTTGTGATAAGAAATACAAAATTATTTTCATTGGTCATACACCTGTGTGCATATGGGAAGCAATTACAGGACAAGATGTTAATAATAACAAAAAAATAATAAAAAGAACATATGAGCAGGACTCCCAGACACTCAGGGAAACAGACCTACCAGCTGCAGAGCACAGACCCAGGGCTCAGAGCAGAGACCAATGGTGCAGAGCTGAGGCCAGCAGCATGGGGCACAGGCCTGAGGCACAGACCAGAGGCAAGAAATATGGGGCAGAGGCCCAGGTCCCAGAGTGGAGGCCAGAGGCATGGAGGAGAGGCCCAGGGCACAGAATGGAGCCCAGTTTCCCCGGGCACAGGATGGGGACCCAGAGCAGAAGGCCAGCTTCAAGGAGCAGAGGCAGGCACAAAGCCAGGTATGGAACAGAGGCTGAGGCTGGCATGGAAACCGCAGTGGAAGCAGACACAGAACCTCTCAAATACCCAATAAGTAGCTCCGAACCCCAGAGAGGGGTACTCATCAGCCTTCGGAGCCCCCAGCTTCCATGCCGGCATTCCAAACAGAACTGCGGGATCACCAAGGTTTATCTCCAGGAGGGCAGCAATCTGAGAGGTGCAAGCATATCAGGGCTTACCCAGAAAGGTGTAAGACCTACAGGTCCCTCTACTGGATATACAATCATGTGGAAGAACATTGTGCCTAAGACAGAGCAGAGGGCTGCTCTTCCTGCAGCTGTACAGTGTCCCACAGGTCTGATCACTGCAGGGCCTTGAGAGGCAGCCCCAACTGCTAGAGGTACCTCCTGGCTCCCTGAGAGCCCAGCACTCACAGAGTCACTCCAAAACCCTATAGAGGACCAGCAGCACCACTGAAACAGTAAGATCAGAGCAGACTGAAAGGTGGTTGATCAAGTTATAAGACTGAGGAACTCCACTGTGTCCAAGCCCAGTGGACGGACTGTGGTGTACATTTGGAGGCAGTGCACCTTGCCCCTTGTAGGGAGATAGATTAATATAAATTAGATTTAGCAAATATCTAGGTTTCTGATACATTCTCTTAATCCGGGGCATGAAGATCAATTTGGCTGTGAGCAATTAGCTTATCAGCTTATGGACTAAAAACAAGGATGAAGTCACATGAAACAAGGGGAGTCTCTATGGACTGAAAAACAAGGTTGAAGCCAGGTGAAACAAGGGAATACTTTATGACCTGGCATTGTTTTCAACTGCTAAGTGGGCAAAGCACAAATTAAGCTGAAGCAGATGGAACAAGGAGCAATCCTATTTAAGGACAAGTGGATGAGCCCAGGAGAGGGCATGCTAGGGGGCTCCATGCTAGAGAGCCCATGCTAGTGAGCTCCAATGCTAGTGAGTCCTCATGCTAAAAAGGACAACAAGTAGTTTGTATCCTCTGATGGAGAAAGTGCTGGTGAACTGATGGCCAGATTTCTGAGGCAGAAAGAAGCTGGGGAGCAGAGAAAGCCTCAGCAAGACAGCAAAAGGCTAAGGACTAAACCCTGTGACTCAGCCTTTGTGTAGAGGGGTTTGACCTGTCAGAACAGTGGCCTGAACAGAACTGTGGCCAGCTTTAAAGACTGAGATAGAGTGGCAGAGTTGCTGATATGAAGGAAATAAGTTGGCGTACAGAAGGCTGAGATCTCCCCAAGAGAAGAGAAGCCTCAAGCCTTATTTAAGATGACTGCCATAGCCAATTTACACTGAGGAACCTACATCTCAGATATCCCAGAAAAAAAAGACTGCTAAATGCATTAAAGGGTCTACCCCAGAGACTGGTTTCCTGGAGACTGAGGACCTGCCCCAGAGACTGTATCCTTCTAAAAAGTTATGTAAATAGTTGTAATAATTATCAGTAGGTTTGGTGATTAGGTCATAGGGGTTCTAGGCATTCACAGGGGTTAAAGGAATTTATAGGAATAGTAGTTAAGTAAGTGTTTATATTTGTTATAAGTGAATATAGTTATTAGTAAATAAGGGGTTAATAATTTTAAAAAGGTTGGGTTACAGGTGGCGCCCAACGAGGTAGCACATTATGGGTAACTTGGCTTTCAAAACTGTAGAGGAAACTGCAAATTTTGAAAGCCAAGTTACCCATAATGTCCTACCATGTTGAGTGCCACCTGTAACCGAACTTTTTAAAATTATAATTATTAAGTATTTATTTATTAACAATATTTACTTATAACAAATACCACCAATTTCTTAATTATTAATCCTACAAATTCCTACAATCCCTTTAACCTAACCACTAATCCTATTGACAACTATTACAACTATTTACATAACCTTCTGGAAGGATACAGTCTCTGGGGCAGCTCCTCAGTCACCAGGAAACCAGACTCTGGGGTAGACCCTTTAATGCACTTAGCAGTCTTTTTTCTGGGATATTGCAGATGTAGATTCATCACGGTAAATTGGCTATGACAGTCTCACCTTAAATAAGGCTTGAGGCTTTCTTCTCTTCTCTCGGGGAGATCTCAACCTTCTGTAGGCCAACTTATTTCCTTCATATCAGCAACTCTGCTGCTCTGCCTCAGTCTTTAAAGCTGGCCACAGTTCTGTTTAGGCCACTGTTCTGACAGGTCAAACCCCTCTAGGCAAAAGCTGAGCCACAGGGTTTAGTCCTTGGCCTTTTGCTGTCTTGCTGAGACTTTCACTGCTCACCACCTTCTTTCTGCCTCAGGGTGATCTGGCCATCAGTTCACCAGCACTTTCTCCATCAGAGGATACAAACTACTTGTTGTCCTTTTTAGCATGAGGACTCACTAGCATGGGCTCTCTAGCATGGAGCCCCCAGCACCCCTCTCCTGGGCTCATCCACTTGTCCTTAAATAGGAACGCTCCTTGTTCCATCTGCTTCAGCTTAATTTGGGTTTTGCCCACTTAGCAGTTGAAAACAATGCCAGGTCATAAAGTCTTTCCTTGTTTCACCTGGCTTCAACCTTGTTTTTCAGACCATAGAGACTCCCCTTGTTTCATGTGACTTCATCCTTGTTTTTAGTCCATAAGCTGATAAGCTAATTGCTCACAGCCAAATTGATCTTCATGCCCCGGATTAAGAGAATGTATCAGAAACCTAGATATTTACTAAATCTAATTTATATTAATCTATCTCCCTACAGCCCCTTCTCGGTGAGATATCCTGTCTTCAGCATCTACAGCTCCTGCGTGGGAGCAGTAAATTCTTGGCCTTTGTGCACTGCCCAAGTGATACAAACTACAAGGTCTTACAGCTTAGAGCTGAGAGGCACAGAGGTGGACTGGGGACCACCTAGAAGAAGCTGCCTTGGGGGGGTGCATGACCACAGACATGACCCTTGGATCAGACACATAAGTGGCAGGAGATCTGTGGCTCTAGATTACATTCTATGGTCCTCTAAGCCCCCACCAACATCACTAGGAAGACCAGCTAGAAGCGAAGATCCTGCAGGCTGGAGTAACTCATCCCACCCAATCCCCAACCTGAGTCACCAATTGGGACACAACGGGAAGGGGTGAACTTCGGGGGCCACCAAGACCCAGCCCTCATCTCAATACTCCACCTACCTTGTGTTAAGCTACAGATCACCAAGATTATATGGACTCTCCACCAAAGCTCCCTCCTTGGCACCAGGTCCAGAACACATCAGGAACAATCAGCTTAGGACAAGAAGATGGCTAAAAATCAGCTAAAGAGCAAAACTGACAAAAATCAGTTTAATATGACTCCAACAAAATTCATCGAGGTTAACACAGCAAGCCCTGAACATCCCACCATAGCTGAAACACATGAAAATGATGACAAATCTATACATTGGAAAATAATGGAGTCCTTAAAAGAAAAAAATTAAATATCTGAAAGAATTTAAAGAATCCTCAATTTTACAAATGAAAGCAATGGAGAATACCATTAGAGACCTCCAAGCCAACATAGCCCAACTTGTACAAGAAAGAGACAAGACAATAAAGATTTGAAACTTTTGAAAGATTTGCAGACAAAGACAAGCAAACTGGAGCAGGAAACATAAAACGAATAAAATTGTTTAAGACTTGAAACTGGAAGTTGGAAGAAAAAAAAAAAAACACGAACAGAGCAAGTAATCAAGACAGAAACCAGAGAAATAGTGAGCCTAACAGAGGTAACAAACCAAACAGACCTAACAGATATGTATAGAACGTTTCAACCAAACACAAAAGGTTACACCTTCTTTTCAGCACCACATGGAACCTACTGCAAAATTGACCATATAATTGGACACTAAAGCCTCAACAGAGAAAAGAAAATTGAAATAACCCCTTGTATCTTATCAGACCACCATGGAATAAAGCTGAACTTCAACAACAACAGAAATAATAGAATAATAGTTTCATGGAAACTGAACAACTCTCTACTGAATGAACCCTGGGTCAGGGAAGAAACAAAGAAGGAAATCAAAGACTTCTTAAAATCCAATGACAATGAAGGCACAACATACACCAACCTATGGGACACAATGAAAGCTGTGCTACGAGGAAATTTCATAGCACTAAGTGCCTTCAAAAAGAAAAATTTGACAGCTCATATTAAAGAATTAAGAGCTGAATTGAAAGAACTGGAAAAAAAGAAGCAAACACTCCGAAGAGTACCAGAAGGCAGGAAATCATCAAACTTGGGCTGAAATTAACAACTTAGAAACAAAAAGAACAGTACAAAGAATAAACGAAACTAAGAGTTGGTTCTTTGAAAAAAATCAACAAAATAGACAAACCCTTAGCCAAATTAACTAAAAGGCAGAGGGAAAAACCCCAAATCAACAAAATGAGAAATGAAAAGGGAGAAATAACAATAGGCATTGGGGAAATCCGGAGAATCTTTAGGTCCTACTTTAAAAATCTGTACTCCTCCAAATTTGAAAACCTAAGTGAAATGGACAATTTTCTTGAAAGATTCCACCTACCAAATTTAAATCAAGATTAGATTAACAGATTAAACAGTGCTATAACCCCTAAGGAAATAGAAACAGTAATTAAAAATTTCCCAATCAAGAAAAGCCCAGGGCCAGATAGTTTCAGCACAGAATTCTACCAGAACTTCAAAGAAGAGCTAATACATATCCTCTTCAAACTCTTCCACAAAATAGAAACAGAAGGAATAGTGCCAAACTCATTCTATGAGGCCACAGTCATCCTAACTCCT
Source organism: Lophiomys imhausi (assembly GCA_907164525.1). NCBI lineage: Eukaryota > Metazoa > Chordata > Mammalia > Rodentia > Muridae > Lophiomys > Lophiomys imhausi. Next base: position 4,560,938 of record CAJQZJ010000072.1, read on the forward strand.
AAACTACACAAAGACCCAACACAGAAAGAGAACATCATACCAATTTCCCTCATGAACATAGACAAAAAAGTACTTATTAAAATACTGACAAACCGAATCCAAGAACATATCAAAAATATCATACACCATGACCAAGTAGGATTCATCCCAGGAATGCAGGGAGGGTTCAACATATGAAATTACATCAACATAGTTCACCATATAAACAAGGTGAAAGAAAAAAACCACATGATCATCTTGCTAGATGCTGAAAAACATTTGACAAAATCCAACGCCCCTTCATGCTAAAAGTCCTGGAGAAAATGGGCACACAAGACCATACCTAGAAATAATAAAGGCAATATACACCAAGCCAGTAACCAGAATCAAATTAAATGTAGAGAAACTTAAAACATTTCCTCTAAACTCAGGGACAAGACAAGGATGCCCATTTTCACCATAACTCTTCAACATAGTACTTGAAGTTCTTGCTAGAGAAATAAGACAACTAAAGGAGATCAAGAGGATACAAATTGGAAACAAAGAAGACAAATATCCCTATTTGCAGATCATTTTATAGCATACATAAGTGACCCAAAAAATTCCACCAGAGAAATCTTACAGCTGATAAACACCTTCAGCAAGGTGGCTGGATATAAAATTAATTCAAAAATATAAAGCCCTTCTTTATACAAAAAAATAATAAATGGGCTGAGAAAGAAATTGGGAAACAACACCCTTCACAATAGCCACAAACAATATAAAATATCTGGGGGTAACTCTAACCAAGCAAGTGAAAGACTTGTATGACAAGAGATTCAAGTCTTTGAAGAAAAAAAATGGACATCAAAATTCGGAACGATCTCCCATGGTCATGGATGGGTAGGATCAACATAATAAAAATGGCCATCCTGCCAAAAGCAATATACATATTCAATGCAATTCCTATCAAAATACCACCACAAATCTTTACAGAACTGGAAGAAACAATTCTCAACTTCATTTGGTATAACAAAAAACCCAGAATAGCTAAATCAATCCTGTACAACAAAAAAATATTTGGAGGTATCACCATCCCAGATTTCAAACTGTACTATAGAGCAATAGTAATTAAAACAGCATGGTACTGATATAGAAACAGTCCAGTGGATCAATGGAATTGAATTGAAGCCCCAGAAATGCAAACACCTGTGGTCACGTAATTTTTGACAATGAAGCCAAAACTGCACAATGGAAAAAGGACAGCATCTTCAACAAATGGTGCTGGTCCAATGGAATGTCCACATGTAAAAGAATGAAATTAGACCCATACTTGTCAGCTTACATAATACTTAAGTCCAAGTGGATCAAAGACCTTAACATAAGGTTTGACACACTAAATCTATTAGAAGAAAAAGCAGGGAAAAGCCTCAAACTCATTGACACAAGAGACAACTTCCTGAATAGGACACCAACAGCTCAGGCTCTAAGACCAACAATCAATAAATGGGACCTCATGAAACTGAAACGCTTCTGTAAGGCATAAGACACTGTCATTCGAACAAGACAGCAACCTACACATTGGGAAGAGATCATTCACCAACCCCACATCTGACGGAGGGCTCATATCCATAATTTACAAAGAACTCAAGAAATTAATGCCAAGAAACTGTATAATCCAATCAAAAAATGGGGAACAGAGCTAAATAGATAATTCCCAAAGGAGGAATCCCTAATGGCTAAGAGACACTTAAGGAAATGCTCAGCATCCTTAATCATCAGAGAAATGCAATCAAGATGACTCTGAGATTCCATCTCACACCTGTAAGAATGACTAAAATCAAAAACTCAAATGACATCACATGCTGGCAAGATTGTAGAAAAGGAGGAACACTCCTCCATTGCTGGTGGAAGTGCAAACTTGTACAACAACTATGGAAATCAGTCTGGCAATATCTTTGAAAACTTGGAATAGCTCTATCTCAAGACCCAACCATACCAATTCTGTGTATACATCCATATGATTCCTCACCAAACCACAAGGACATTCCCTCATCTATGTTCTTAGCAGCTTTATTTGTAATAGCTAGAAACTGGAAAAAAACCCAGATGTCCCTCAACCAAGGAATGGATTAAAAAACCGTGGTACATCTACACAATGGAATACTACTCAGCCATCAGAAACAATGAAATCATGCAATTTGCAGCCAAATGGATGGAACTAGAGAAGCTCATCCTGAGTGAGCTAACACAGACTCAGAAGGATGCACATGGCATCTATTCACTTATAATTGAATTTTAGCCATATAGTATAGGATAACTATACTACAACCAATGCACCAAAGGAAACAGAAACATAGACTTTATTACCTTTCAATAAAACACTTTGCCCTAGTAGTGCTGCCCTGTAGGCCCCCAGTGTATGAGGAGGCTCTTGGCCCTCATATGACTGCTGAACTTGGGTGGGGGACTTATATGTAGGGACATCCCACTCCTGCGGACTGGGATGGAATGGATAGGTGACAGAGGGTAGGAGAGGGGACTGGGTAGGGTGGAAAGAGGGCACTGTGATGGAGATGTAACCTGAAGTTAACATAAAAAACATAAATTAACATAAAAAAGAAAACACAAGCAGAAATAATCCTGGAGGTGGAGCATCAAGGGAAGAGAACAGGAAATACAGACAGAGTTTCAGAAATAGGATACAAGAGATGTAAGATAGAATCTCAGGCATGGAATATTCAATTGAAGAAATAAGCACAACAACCAAAGAAAATGAGAAATCTAAAAAAGTTCTCACCCACAACATCCAAAACATCAAGGACTCAATAAGAAGAGGGATCCTAAGAATTATAGGTATACAGGAAAGAGAAGACTCTTGACTCCAAGGTCCAGGAAACATCTTCAACAAAATCATAGAAGAAAACTTCCCAAACCTAAAGAAAGAGATGCCAATAAAATTCCAAGAAGCATACAGAACACCAAACAGATTAGACCAGAAAAGAAATTCCTCTCACTACATAATAATTGAAACTCAAAATGTACAGAACAAAGAAAGAATATTAAAAGCTGTAAGAGAATAAGGTCAAGTAATGTATAATGGCAGACCCATCAGAATTACACCTGACTTCTCCTCAGAAACTTTAAAAGCCAGAGGACCTGGACAAACATCCTACAAGTCCTAAGAGAACATAGGTGCCCAGCCAGACTACTATATCCATCAAATATCTCTATCAACATAGATGGCAAAACAAGATATTCCATGACAAAAACCAAATTTAAACAGTATCTACCCACAAAATCCAGCCCTACAGAAGATCCTACAAGGAAAATTCCAACCCGGCAAAGATAACTATACCCAAGAAAACAGAGGAAACAGAAAACTCCATGGAAACTAAACCAAAGAAACACACAACTACCACCTACATCAAAATAACAGGAAATAACAATCTTTGGTCATTAATATCCATCAACATCAATGGGCTCAACTCCCCGATGAAAGGACACAGGATTACAGAATGGATCTATAAACAAGACCCATCATTTTGCTGCATACAAGCAACACCTCTTACTAACAGAGGTAGACACTACCTCAGAGTAAAGGGCTGGGAAAAGGTTTTCCACACAAATGGGCCCAGGAAGAAAGCTAGAGTAGCCATCCTAATATGAAATGAAATAGATTTTCAGCTGAAATTAATCAAAAAATATAGGAAAGGGCACTACATACTTGTTATAGAAAAAATCTTCAAGATGACATCTCAATGCTGAATATCTATGCTCCAAATACAAGGGCACCCACATTTGTAAAAGAAACTCTTCTAAAGCTTAAACCACACATCAATCCCCACACATAAGTAGTGGGGAGACTTCAACACCCAACTCACAACAGTGGACAGGTCATTGAGACAGAAACCAAACAGGGAAATTATAGCCCTAACAGAGATCATGAACCAAATGGACCTAACACATATCTAGACAACATTTCACCCAAACACAAAAGAATACACCTTCTTTTCAGCACCACATGGAATCTTCCCCAAAATCAACCATATAGTCGGACACAATGCAAGCCTCCACAGATACAAGAAAGTTGAAATAACCCCTTGTACCTTATCAGACCATCATGGAAAAAAATCTGGACTTCAACAAAAACAGAACTAACAGAATGCCTGCACATTCCTGGAAACTGAACAACTCTCTACTGAATGACTACTGGGTCAGGGAAGAATAAAGAAGGAAATCAAAGACTTCTTAAAATCCAATGACAATGAAAGCACAACATACCCAAACCTATGGGACACAATGAAAGCACGGCTATGAGGAAAGTTCATAGAACTAAGTACCTTCAAAAAGAAAATTATGACAGCTTATATTAGCAAATTAACAGCACAACTGGAAGACCTGGAAAAAAAAAGAAGCAAACACTCCCAAGTGGAGCAGAAGGCAGGAAATCATCAAAGTTAGGGCTGAAATTAACAACTTAGAAACAAAAAAGAACAATACAAAGAATCAATGACACCAACAGTTGGTTCTTTGAGAAAATCAACAAAATAGACAACCCTTAGACAAATTAACTAAAAGGCAAAGGGAAAAAAACCCAAGTCAACAAAATCTGAAATAAAAAGGTAGAAATAACAACAGACATTGAGGAAACCCATAGAATCTTTAGGTCCTATTTTAAAAATCTGTACTCCACCAAATTTGAAAACATAAGCGAAATGGAAAACTTTCTTGATAGATTCCAATTACCAAAGTTAAATCAAGATCAGGTTAACAGATTAAACAGCCCTGTAACCCTTAAGGAAATAGAAACAGTCATTAAAATTCTCCCCCCCCCAAAAAAAAAAACAGGTACAGATGGTTTCAGCACAGAATTCTACCAGAACTTCAAAGAAGAGCTAATACCAATCCTCTTCAAACTCTTCCACAAAATAGAAACAGAAGGAACAGTATCAAAATCATTCTATGAGGCCAAAGTCACCCTAATTCCTAAACCACACAAAGACCCAACAAAGAAAGAGAACTTCAGGCCAGTTTCCCTCATGAACCTAGATGCAAAAAATACTTAATAAAATACTGGCAACCGAATCCAAGAACACATCAAAAGTATCATACACCATGATCAAGTAGGCTTCATCCCAGGAATGCAGGGATGGTTCAACATATGAAAATCCATCAATATAATTCACCATATAACAAGGTTAAAAAAATACACATGATCATCTCACAAAATGCTGAAAAAGCATTTGACAAAATCCAACATCTCTTTATGCTAAATATCCTGGAGAGAATGGGCATACAAGGATCATACCTAGAAATAATAAAGGCGATATACACCAAGCCAGTAGCCAACATCAAATTAAATGGAGAGAAACTTAAATCATTTCCTCTAAACTCAAGGAAAAGGCAAGGATGTCCACTTCCACCATAACTCTTCAATATAGTACTTGAAGTTCTTGCTAGAGCCATAAGACAACTAAAGGAGATCAAGAGGATACAAATTGGAAACGAAGAAGTCAAATTATCGCTATTTGCAGATGATATGATAGTATTGCAAGGACAACAAAAATGTAAAGGTACTGTGGGAAATTCTAGATAGTTATGAATGTTATGAAAGCTCTAGATAGTCAGAGGCTCAGCTGTGTTTTCCCCTCGGACTCCATGACCCAACATAGTGATTGTCATAACATGGGTACTTTGTAAAGATGTATGGAATGAATAAATAAAATAAGGAGCACCAAAATAGTTTGACCAATTGCACTTACTGGCTTGAATATCTACAAAAGATGTTAGTTTGAATGTTAATACTTATTTAAAGAGAGAAAATTTCTAGTGTGTTAAATCTGAAATTAGACATATATAGATAACATTAAACTAACTCAATAGAACACACACACACACACACACACACACACACACACACACACACTCCCTATATCCCTCTTAAGGTATGGAGTGAGCAAAGGGAAGGGGGAAACAATGTAATTGTTTTTTATTTTTAAAAAGATGAAAATAAAACATCATTTTTCTTACATAGTAACATTTTGAAGTTGATACTTTTAAAACTAGTGCACCATATGTCATATATTAGACTTGGCAGGGAATAATTAATTTACTAAGTTTATGAATATATTCTTAGTCCAAATGCCAATCATCATTTAATTAGGTATTCCTGCTTTATGAAATGCCAGCTTAAACCCAAGAAAATTGGGATGCACTTGCTTTTATTATACATGCCTGACTTGTGACTATCATATTTACACACAAAAGACATGGATACTATTGGCTCAGGGGCTCTTCTCAGCACAGACTATATAATCTTCCTTTACTCCATCTTTGGCAAGGATGCAAGTTGTCCTGAAGCTTTTTAAATATTCAAATTTCATTAACACCTATAATAAAATAAACAGTGATTTTCATTCTATTATAGTTCTCTTTGTTCTGTGAAGGTTATTGAGTAACCCCATTTGTTCAAGAGTTAAGACACTAGCCCTGCCAAGAAATACACATCATTTTGGGTTATTACACAAATGAGACAGCCATGCTGGGTCCAAACAAATCATCTGCTATTTAGAGTTATCCAATATTTTCCTAAAATATATGGATGATATTTCACTAAAAATTGGTAATAAGTTGAACTTATTTACTACAGCCGCTATGGTTTATATTAAAAAATGTTTTCAAAAAACTTAGACATAACTGATTGTGTGTGTGTGTGTGTGTGTGTGTGTGTGTGTGTGTGTGTGTGTAAACTATGAAGGACTACCCAAAAAAGGTTTTGAGACTTCCTGTGAATCAGCTCTGTTATCCAAGAACAGCATCTGCCATGTAATAATGAGAAGATGGGTGATTGCTTCTGCTGCTAGGCAACTTAAATCCCCTGAGAGATAAGAACACCAGTATATCTTTTAAAGAGTAGTCATTTGTCTTGCAGGGAGATTCCACATACATATATAGTACTAAACTTGTACAACTCCCAACTTTTTGTTTTCTCTTAGCCACATTCAGTGAAGATAGTGTAGACTATGAACCTTTCTATATAGCTCTTTTCTCACATTGCTAATTATGTTTATATATTGTGATGGGGTTTTCCTCTGCTAGTATTTATTGTCTGGTACTTAGTATCTAGACATGAAATATGTGATAGGCACAGTGTGAATTTAGAAAGGCAACATGACATAGTTCCTTTTTTGGAAGATTTAAGACTCTAAATACAAAATTGCAAGAGAGTCTAGTGATTAAACGTAATCTTAAAGCCCAAATGTTTTTGTTCTTTTTTAGTTTCTTCCTCTGCGTATAAAAACCAAAGACAGAATGGAAGGGAGGTGAGATCTAGAGACTTTGAAGTACTGAGAATACACACTGGGATCAAATATTTCCCAATGCTAGTTAGCAAGTCAAAAAAATCAAATGTGGAAGGCATATGAGACTGAATAGGAAATCAAGTAGGAAGGAGAAATGCAAGTAGACAATGTGCAGTATATAGTTGTAGAAAAGGAACTGCCACTGCCTTTTAAAAAGTTAAAGAGACTCTGAGAAAATTAATGAAGTGAAAATTAAATTAGCTAATGAAGTAAGCACCACAAAATTAATGAAGCAAGGACTAGAAGAGCACATTTTCAGAAAGTAACTCTTCATATACAAATTTGAAGCTTAGCTATCATGTATTTTGAGAACCTGGTTACCTAGAACAGAAATGAATAATATATTATCAATGAAATTTTCTTTCTAATGGTATCAATAAGGACATATCAACATATTTCTAAGTCATGGCTCAATTATCATCCTGCTGGAAAGGTTAGTATGAAAATTGAATTGGACTAGATATCATAGTAATAAAAGGAGAGAAGCTGAGAAAAATACCCATTTAGACAATGACCATTGTACTTAATAGGCTTGCTTTAAATCACTCATTCTATCTGCAAACTTTTAAATACAGGTTCCTTTCCCATTTTCAAGGTTATGAAGAGAAGCTAAAAATGACACTTGAGCAGTAGATCAGCTACAGATTGAATATGCCTTTGAATTGTGTTCCCATTTCCTACCCATATTTTTGTTACTGATAGGTGTCCCTTCTTCCTGTATGTTGATTTACCTCCCTTTGAAGGTGCTTTGAACTTTTCCACCAAGCATTCTTGTCAGTCATTGAGTGTTTTCTATTACGGTGATTTATATAAGACGTTTTACATATGGGAAGGTCACTTGGCCTTCCCATAGTAACCATTCAGGTCCCTTTTTAAATTTCATTTATTGTAAGTTTTTCTTTCTCAAAACTGATACAAATTTACAGACAAGTTACTGGAATATAGCTGTGTGCCTCCGACCCCATATCAAATTTCCCTACTATACTGTTAATTAAAGTCAGAAATTTTTTACTTTTTTTAATACTGATGCCCCCTTCCTCTCCCAGGATCACAGATTTGATGATCTTGTTTCCTGAGGCTTTTCTTGGCTCTGACAATTTCTCCAGTTTTTATTTTTTAGTGATCTTGATAGAACTTAAGAGAATTTGTTAAGTATTTTGTAGGTTACAACTCAATTTTGATTTGTCTTGTATTTTTTCATGAGTTGACTAGGTTTGTAGGTTTCAGGACAAACACCACAGGGTATAAATATAGGTAATTACCATTTATGTTGAACTTGATCATTTGGCTGATATAACATACTTCCTGTTTCTGCAATGGAAAGCCAGAGTATTATTTCTCCATCTTCCTTTATATTCCTTAGGAAAAGGTCACTATTTCCAGTCTATAATGAAATAGTAACATGCTATACACCTCCTTGATGTCAGAGGTTCTAGAGAATTGCCATTCATGGGATTAGTAATTTCTTCCCAATTTATTATTCAAGAATTTGCTTGTATTAAATTGGATTTCTGAGCATTTAGTTTGCCCTTTGTTTCCTCTTTATAGTTGTCAAATTGTCCTAACTTTGGGCATTTATGGATATTTTATATGCTTTGTGTGGTCCTTTAAATATATTCATTATTATATTTTAAGAATATTAGGTTACTTTGTGGCACTAAAAGATGTCCCACCCTTATCATGTTAATCTCCTTCCCAAGTCCTAAAACCAAATATTTATTCAAGGAGTCCAGAAATATGGTCATGGAAACTTGAACACTATGAATGCTCATTGCTACTGGGGAGTCATTGCATCTAGGCCCGCTTAGTCAACACAGCAAAGTGGCTTACATGTGTACTAACCAACCACACATACATATTTATAAATAAGCTTTCTACATTACCATATATACCTACACTATTCTCAACAATTCGTGCCATACCAGTCCTTCACTCTTTCTCAAGCATGTGATGCAAACTTTTTTCTGAGAACTGTTGTACTTCCTCTTTCTTTTTCCTAGGATACCCTTCCACAGGTATCCTCTTGCCTCATTTTGTTACTTCCTGTGCATCTCTTCTCAGATGTTACCTTCTCTATGGGGCTAATTTTCTAGAAATCTGGATCAGTGATCTAGCATTTTAGAGTATACCCATAACTTTCTCTGGTGCATCCAAATGTGCTGAATATTTTAAAAGCTGGAACAATTCAGAAATTGCAAGTCTGAGTTCTTATGTCCTCCTTTCTCATCTCTGGAAAAATACTGGATTTCCTTTCAATCTTCTCTTTCTCAGATACTACTATCTGATACTAAGTTCAGTGAATAAAAAGAAGTATCAATTCTTTAATTTAAAATTCATTCATTCCAAATAATATGTGATCAAAGTTATAAGAACTTGTTTAGCTGGAGTAATATAACAATTTCCATTCTGTATAAGAAAACATATGGTTAATGAATATTCTTCACTGAGGAAAAGATAAGCTTGGCCAGTCCAGCATATAGCTGATCAGAGCCAATGATGACTTTGGAAATGTGATTGTCTCTTCCATTGCACTCCATAAGAAGACCCACATAGCCAATTAACTGGGACATAAGGGTGATCATAGACACAGAACCACCAACAAAGAACTTGCATCAACTTGTCCTAGCCCCACTACATGTATGAAGCTGAGGCGTGGTCCTCGAGTGGATTCCCTAACAATTGGAACAGGGACTATCTCTGATTTGGACATTATTGGCTCCCTCTGGAACTCATTTTCCTAGCAGAGCTGCCTTGTCTGTCAGTGGAAGAGGAGGCACTTTGTCTTGATGTTATTTGAAGTGCCAGAGTGGGTTTGTACTGGGTTGAGGTGGGTATGGGAGAAGTGGGTGGGAGGGTAGAACTGGGAGGAGGGAAGGGATGGCAATAGTGATTGAAAGGTAAAACAAATAAATAAATATTTTTTAAAAGTCAGAGAAAATCCTAGTTCTCTACCATCACTACCACCAATTTTCACCAGCCTACCCACTCAATTAGCTCACATCACATGGTTTTTAATTTGTTTCTTTCTCCCTCCTCTCCATAACTGCATCTCAGTTTTCTTCTTTTTATGTTCTGTTTACTCCCTTCTTTGATATACTGACCCCAGCCTCCCTCTTTGATTTCCCTTGCCTCAGATGCTCTGAAAAAGATACATCTCCCCACCAACCTCATCCAAGAAGAAACCCACACACACAGCTAGAGCCAGGCTAGGATCTTCATCTCTGTGAGAAAATATGCATAGTATAAAAGAGGATCCCTTTTTATAGCAATAAGGCATTTAGATTAGATACCACAAGATTGGGGCTAAAAGGAAATGTTAAGGATAATTTTTATGGTAAATAAATCAGAAGAATATATTTTAGTGAGGATTTGCCCTTTTGTCTCCCTTACTCTCTGAATCTTTATACATACCTACCAGTTTCCAGGTTAGTACATATTTCTTTGTTGAGAGACATTTATTTCTGTAGTAAAGACAAGAAGGATAGTAACTATGGTAATCCATGAAATTAACAGTGAAAAGGCAAGAAATGGCTTCATACTTATTGACTAGAAAACTAAATCTAAATCCATTCTAAAAACAAATAATATCATTTGTCAGCCTCTTCATACCAAGAATGATATTTGTAAGTGGTTAAGGTCCTGAGAATATTAAATGCATTGGCAATGTCATTTGAAAAATCATAAAAGATGAAACATAAAAAGAAACAAAACTAACATTATGAGAAATTTGCAGCTCTAAGCTCAAACTCAAAATTTCCTGGGCTTTGATGAAATTGTTTTCATTTCATTGAAAATGTACATGATTTTAAAGTTTATATCATACCCACCAATAAAAGAATAGAGCAAAAGAAACACAATTCTTGAAAGATACACCTAACTTCCAACAAATGAGATAAATACACACACACTCATATATATACAAATATAAAAAAAAAAAAAACTCAAGCCAACAACAAGAATAACCTTATTCACATAGCAGCAAATACTTGGATGACATATATCAGAATTTCTAGAGTTTTGTTATGGCTTATAGCCAGTTGTGTTTAGAAAAGATGAAACTCATTTCTCTTTTTGTAAATTGCATAGTCATAAATTGACTTCACTTTTTGATATGAAGGCAGCTTTTTCAAAGTGTCCTTGAGGAAATCCACAGCTTAGGGTAAGCTGTAGGAAGTACCAGAGCTTCTTGGTGATGCTGGTGGCAACCACAGCACTGCTATTGTTGTCATTATTGTTGGTGCCCAGCCTGCAGGTCAGGTGGCTCAATCTGTCCATTTCTTCTCCAGAAAAAAAGCAGTCACTTTAACTATCCATCCACAGGTTAAAGACTGGTTTATCCAATAAGGCTGGAGCAAGATTAGCTATTTAGAAAGGCTCATGACAGGTTTGAAATTTTGGGAGAAAACAATCAGGAACTTACGCCATTGAGACAAACATCCTAGGATTTTCAATACATATTCACAAATGAGCACCACTATCAGAGACAATAAACTTCTCACTTCATCTACTCTGGAAGAATAAAATTGTCGCGTCCCCCTCGACCAGCAAGGACGACACAACTCGCAAAAGCTCTTCTCAAGCAGTTTATTCAGGTCCCTTGAAAACAGTCTTCCGAATGCCCGGGTAGACCCAACCCACAGGCTAAATATTATATGAACAGCCAATCAAGTAAAGCCACGTGGTGCTATCTTAGAGGCCCACATATGCGGAAGCAAGCCAGATCAGCGGTCTTAGCCAAATATGGACTTGTTTACCACCGAGAGTGCTCACCGTCGGGCTGGTGGAAGGTGGAAACCGGCGCCATCTTTAGGGCGCAGCACGTCGCAGCTCTCTACATAAAATACTCTGTCAACACAGCTCATCTTAAAACGTGGTTTATGGGCCTTGGATATACCTAAACCAGGCCCTCTAACAAAGGGGCAGTAATCATTTTGAAAGAATAAAGAAACCATTCTCTAAAGTAAATTCTAATTCTTTCATCTAATAATTCAGGATTTACAGTCTTCAGAAATATAAAATGGGGTGATGGAACATTATGCTAAAATAAATGCTGTACGTGCCAGGAAACTGAAGAAACAATCACTGAAAATTTACAAAACAAATTAGCAGCACATGAGTAGGCAGAGCCTAAGGCAGAAAATAGTGATGAAAATTGCCTATATCATTTCTTTCCTATTATTTTCTATAATCATCACAGAAATTCATTCTTATCATTCATAGTTTCATTCTTCTATTTATTTTTAAAAATCATAGAATACCTACTATGTACCAGGTAACATTCCAGGTATGGAAATAAGACAGAAATTTTCCTTATTTTCATGCAGCCCATCTCTGATAATCACCAATAAACATGAAAAACACTCAGATAAAAATTGTACAAATACAAGTATTATAAATAAAATAGAAATGGACTGATGTCATAAGGAGGATAAGGGTGCAGGTTCTCCTTTCAAATGAGTCAATAGGTATGAGGATTATATCTGAGTAGAGGCTTCAAGAACGAGAAGCAGCCAGTCATGCAAATAGAAGTTTGCAGGTATATGAAAAATAACACTCCAAAAAGAGGGACTATCCATAAAAATGCCTTGTTTTGGGGTATTCTATGTTTTCAAAAATGCAAGCGTATATTCAAGGGGATGGGCTGGAACTTACCAAGCATGGTAAATGTAACACATAAAGTCATAAAAACTGGCAAGGACTGACTGGTAAGGACCTCATAACCACTGGAAAAGAATGTGGAGTATGAATTGTATCTCAAGCACAATGACATAAACTGATTTGCATTTTAGAAGATTTTTATTTAGCTGAATAGATTACAGGGAGATAAGGATGGGTATAAGGAGATGAGGAGGAAAATGCAATAAAGAGGGGACAAGACACTGGCAAGTGTCCTGCTAGAAAAGGAGAAACATAAATAAAATTTGGATCAGCTTTAAGGTAGAGCTTATGAGACTTGCTATTGGATTTGTTGTGAGTAGAGATGAAAAGAGAGGGGTTAAGGGTTTGAGAAGTGACTGATTAGACAGTTTTGAGATGGGGAGCAGTAAAAGTAGAATATTAGAAGTGTATTGGGAGTATGTAATAATACTGCAATAAAATGTTATAATTGTGTTTATAGATAAGAGAACTATGTCAGAAGACTATACAGCCAGAGTACTCATGCTGTCCTGGCTAGCTTCCCAGTCTATGGAATGTCCAGGGTCAAGTAGCAAATATCTCTGCCAAGGTTCTCTTCTTCCCCACAATTTCTACTAAGGAAAAATTTCCACTGACTTTCTCCTGCTGCCAAGCTCCATTTTTGTCTTTTCATTGCTCAACTACTCTTTATAACCTGGCCCAAGACTTGACTTCTAGAGGTACTAAAGATTACTCCATTACCTACCGCATGATGGGGAAAGGTAACTTTAATGAAAGATTTTCAAACCTCCAGTGAGTTTGGTGGCTTGCTTGACCTCCAAAAAATTTACTTATACATAGAACATTAAAGCTAGAGTGGTGCTGGCTCATTTCATATATGGTTTGATTATCACAGGGTTATAAACATTGTTTAAATGCTTTATGTTCTAAGAATGATCATACAAACTCTTGGATGATTGAAAAAGCAATTTGAAAAATATTTTCTTATGGTTATTGAAAATCACATTTTGTAGTGGGTGTGTCATAGTTTAATTGAAGCTATGAAAACTGGGGTGACAATCTTCTCCCCCCAAAATCCAGAGTTTATCTAACAAAACAAAATAAAACACAATCACCAGGTAGCAAAAACATTTTTTTCAAATTTTTGGTTGGGGGAGTCCAATAGACTTCTAAAATAATACACACTATTATCATTACTCTTGGTTGCTTCAAAAAATTAGAGGTAAAACCTTGTTGCTGAATAAAACACATACTTCAGACACAAGATTTGGAGGAATCCAATCTGGATCTGACCTGGAAGCCACCTCACTGAGACTAACTATTATAGTTTTGGAAAGAGCTATTCAAGCTACCAACAGAGAAAAACAATTATATAGTCTTATTCAGCTTTAACACTAAGGAAGCACAATGACCTTCCTTAGTGTTATGGTAAGATATTCTGAAAAGTATAATAGTGGTATTTATGTCTTAGAGGTAAGCAAAAGTCATCAATTGAATTTAAAGCCTATTGAATAGGAGGAAAATTTATGTCAGATACTGTAATTTAGCTAACTACCTGTGACTGGTGAGGCCACAGAAGCCACAAGATAACCTACTACTACAAGTTTTCTAAACTAGTATAAACTATAACTGCATACTAAATACTAATCCTTATAACCCTTATATCCAGATAAGTATAGCTCTCATGTGCTACATATATGTAGTGGGCATAGGAAGGACCCATGCAAAGTTTTTGGTTGGTGGCTCAATGTCTATGAGCCCCACTTTGTCCGAGTTAATTGGCTATATGGGTCTTCTTGTGGTGATCTTAACTCCTCTAGCTCCCTCAAACCTTCCCCTCACTCCTCCACAAGAATCCCTGAGTTTTGTCTAATGTTTGGCTGTGGGTCTCTGCATCTGTTTCTATTATCTGCTGGATAAATCCTCTCAGATGGCAGTTATGTTGGTTTCTGTCCAGTTCCCTCTCTCCATCCACTTCCAACATCTGTTTTTTCCCATACTTAGAGGAATTCAATCCCTTGAGCCTTTCATGTTACTTACTTATGTTGAGTCTGTGGGTTGCAGCATGGTCATCCTGTACTTAATGGCTAATATCCACTTATAAGTGAGTACATACCATGTGTGCCTTTCTAGGTCTATGTTACCTCACTCAGGATCATCTTTTCTGGTTCCTACCATTTGCCTGCAAATTTCATGATGTCCTTGTTTCTAATAGCTGAGTAGTATTCCATTGTGTAAATGTACCACAATTTCTTTATTCATGGGCTGCTTGTTCCTCAAGTGGATGCCCTAACAACTGGAACAGGGCCTATGTCTGATTTAGACATTGTTGCCTCCCTCTGGAATTCATTTTCCTAGCAGAGTAGCCTTGTCTTCCCTCAGTGGAAGAGGAGGCACTTAGTCCTGATGCAGTTTGATGTGCCAGAAGGGGTTGTTACTGGGCTAGGTGAGAGTATGGGGGAAATGGGTGGGAGAGTGGGACTGTGGGGAGAGGAAGGATGGTGGTTGCAATTGGAATGTTAAATAAACAAATTAATGAAAATTTAATATATATATATCATGTATTAGCAAAGAAACTTATTTTTGCAATAGATTTATATAATTTTTTAAAAGCCCACAACTAGCAAAACTGTAGAAATCAACTGGCAATATGATATCTAACCTCAATATGTCTACAACAGAACCACTATACTTAACCACTCAAGGAACATCTCAGAAGAGGGGGATAGACACATTGTGAAAACCAAATTACCAGGACATCTGCCACAAGAGAGTTTCTTCCAAATTAAAACAGAGAAATTGAGAATATGAAGTGGAGAGGTTATATTTAGGAGGACCTTGTGTGAATATGGACTACATATGGTGTATAGAATTTTAATAATGAATAAAAATCCTATTTAAAAAGACTAGGATGCATAGGATGACAAATACAAAACAGTAACAGAAAATAAAAAACCCTTATCAAAAATGGAAAAAAATATTGACTGATAATGAGTATACCATCATAGAGATATTTTCATTGGAATGGGACATTTATTCTGGAAGCTGGCATTGTAAAACTTACATATTGCATTATAGCAAAAAAAATGTCTTCAAGGAAAAATAACACTGGCACTTGGTTACCTTTGAAGCAAAGGACAAAGAAGTTAATAATGAGTTGTCCTTGGAAGTGTACATAGAGTCCCCAAAAGTCAGTTTGGCACAGATGGAAGAGACAGTGTTTGGTGCTTGGCTTTCTTCTCTGCCCACAATGATGCTTAAAAGGCTTCTCTAGAGGGCAGCCTCAAGGAGGTCAGGTCAGAAGGTTAGAATATAATGTGGTGAGAGTTCCTTGGGTCAGCTTTAGAGAAAAACAAGAAACAGAGAGGAAATAGTTGTTGCCCAGTACAGAGGGAACTGACATTTACAATCACATCTGTTCCCAGAGTGTTCAGTGGAAATAGGGTTCAAAGATCATTTGCTATCTGTAAGCTCTGACACTCACAGAACACAACTCTCAACACACAGCATTCCATTCTGGTACAATGATTCCCAGTTTTGTCTCTGGAGCTAATCCTCTCCAATATCAGTAAGTATATTAGATGCTGCTCTTTTCCTAAAACTTCAAGATTAAGTTTCTTTTCCTCTTGTGTTCCTCAGCACACATCTTCACAGTTTCTTTGCATATTTAAGATTATCCATTTCTGCCACCAATACACTAGCCAGGACTTGTCTTTACAGTAGAACTGTCATTATCCTTCAATTGCACCCATTATTGGCACTTTCTGAGGTAGTTCCCAGAGTAACCTGAAAACAATCTATAAGTTAAATAAAACTAAGTCATTCTTAGCATGTCAAGTCTCACGCATTCAGTTTCAAAGGGAGCATTAAGGAGTTGAACTTTCTCATGTCCTTTCCCACTGTCAACTGTACCATGTTCCCACAAGCAGTGGGAAAATTATTCAGCTACATTCTGGGAAGTACTCATGACCATCTAGTGCAGTGGTTCTCAGGCTTCTTAGTGCTGCAAACCCTTTAATACATTTCCACATTTTATGGTGACCCTCAACCAT
The DNA here is from genome assembly GCA_907164525.1 of Lophiomys imhausi. Taxonomy (NCBI): domain Eukaryota; kingdom Metazoa; phylum Chordata; class Mammalia; order Rodentia; family Muridae; genus Lophiomys; species Lophiomys imhausi. The sequence goes on from CAJQZJ010000072.1 coordinate 4,577,949, forward strand.
AAAATTATCTTGTTGCTACGTCTACTTCATCACTGTAATTTCACTACTGTTATGAATCAAAATGTAAATATTTTGGGAAACAGAGGGTTTTGTTTCCCAAAATATGTCCAAGGGGTCATGACCCACAGGTTAAGAATCACTGATCTAGTGCCTCTTAGCATTTTGCTGTCGCTATCATTTCCCACAACATGCTTCACTGAGTCAATTTAATTCTAGTTCACATCATGCTCAACCTCTGAAACACACACCTGAAACTTTCACAATTGTATCTTTTGGATGCTGTCAAGGAATACTTATTCTTATTGGCTATTTCTAATGGTCCACCCTAGCTCAAAAAGGTTAAATTCTGCTAGTTCCTCTCATTCAATATTAACTCAAATTTTACACATTGATCTCTTCAGAAAGTCTTAAGTAGAATGATTGTGAACTGGTGCCAGGTTCAGTCTTCTATTGCAAATAAGAAGCTGCCTTCTCTAGGAAATCTCAAAAATCAATTGTTAACTTTAGTGGTTGATTATATGGGCACCTCTTATGCCAAGTTAAAGGTGTGCTGAAACCCAGTTTCCCTGCTACATTGTGAAGTTTCCAGGCATTTAAAAATATTTACTTGTTTGCTTGTTTTTTGGTTTGATATTTTGTGTATGAATATATATATATATATACACCCACTGAGGCCAGAAGAGGATGGTTGTGCACAGATAAATCTTGAAGCTGTATGTCTAGCTCATTTTTGCTGGTATGAATTTTGTACTCAACCATGGTTATAGGTTGATGGATACACAAAAAACAGAAACAATATGTGTGTGCTAAGATTTAATAAGATTATATATATACACACACACGTGCGTGTAATGTGTGTGTGTTTGTGTGTGTGTGTGGGTGTGTGTGCATGTATGCCAGCCTGTATAATTTTTTTTATTACTTGGCCAATGGACTATTCAAATAATAATACAAACTTGTGAAAATGCTGAAATGTGTGGAAAATGTGAAAATGCACAAGAAGGTATTGTCAGCAGCATGAGTAGGTTTATGCCATCTACATTTAAACTTTCCTTTGCACCAGGATGTTTCTTCTTCCTGCACTGTAACCCCAGTCGAGATGCATAGCATTTTTTATCTCTGTAGCACTTTCTAGCCAGCTTTCTACTGCTAGCCTTATTCCTTATACCTGATATGTTAGTATTTGAAAAAGGCATAATTCTTAAAATTTTGTGGTTTTAGTCTAAAAATCTCTAATGATTTCTCATTTGCCACCATCTTTTTTTTTTCAAGTTCCTCACTATGTCATTTAAAGGCTTCACACTTAGGGTTCAACTTGCATTCCATCCTCATCCTTTACATTATCATTATCTTCTTCAGGTCTGTGTATCAGCCAGATACATCCCCACTGATTCCCCAAGTATGATCAGTGCTTTCCTTTTCCCATGTCCTTACTAGTTATTTCATTTGTCAAGAATACCACATCCAATAAAATCTTATTTATCCTTCAAGGGCTTTCACGGAGGCCATCAACTCCCTAAAGCATTCTCCCAATGCCAACAAAGACATTACTGTGAATTTCTATTATGTTACTTTCCCATTATTGAAATATTTCTCAAACTGCCTGTCTACCTAACACAGTAGTGGACTTATAAATTTTAACGACTGACTAGCTCTTGAAAGTCATGATTTACAGTGTTTGTCCATTTCCATGGTGTTGAAGTTTGAATCATTGCAAAATAGCCAATTTCAATGACTATGATGTCACTGAACAGAGTTATGAAGGTTGAACAACAATTAAATATACATAATTTGCAACAAGTAGATACAAAATATGTAAATAAATAACCTCACTTCAATAGTCAAAATAAAGTAATATAATTAGAAGTTAATAAATTACTTTGGGTATTAAATTTTAGTTGTAGGTTTACGTTTAATTTTTAACAATAGTAATGTTTAACATTCAGCTCACAAAATTGCTAAACCTATAATGAATTGATCTTATGAGCTGCTTTAAATCAGTTTAGGGATACTACTGTCTCCTCTATCCACATGCCTATCTAAGCTACTTGAAGGAAGATGCTGTGTCTTTAATTAGCTTTGGGCACCTAAATTAGTATACTGCACACAGCCATTTGTGGGTAAGTGTTAGAATGTACACAGAATCTTTCCAATGTAGGTACCTGAATCCACATCCTAAATGGAAATTTTAAGAAAAGTATTCACAACAGCCTACAATGCTGAAATCCTGTTATTGGAAGAAAGGGAGGAAGGAAAGTCACTGCCAGGTAGAGAGTCAGGGAAAATTTCTTACAAGGAGAACCAGATGGAACTAAATCTCAGTACTCTGGCCATAGTGCTTCAAGGATTACACTGCTTACTTTTGTCCCATTTGGTGGACGGTCCTCAGGTCTAGTTAAAGGAACAGGGAGAGAAAGAAGTGATTCATGTGCTGTTTCAACACTAAATCCCAAATTAGGGATAAGGCAAAAGGATAGGAGATATCATTGTGGGACTCTGTTTTTCACATATGACAGGAAATTCTCAGAATTCAACATTCTGATTTTCTCAGAGTTAGGAAAACAAGGTTTTAAAAGAAAAGAGACATTGTAAACTTTACAAATATGACCTGATTGAATGAATAGATAAAATCATAGCTACTTTCAAATAGAACAGAAAATTTTAATTGATTAATTTTTTCCATCCCAATGTAAAGTGTTTGAATCCATATGACATTCTGCTGGGATTCAAATGTATCAAAGTCTACCCTTGTTGTTGTCCACAATAATAGGGGGAAACCCCTGTTACTTTCTTCTAGAGCAGTGAGTCTCACCCTTCCTAATGCTGTGATCCTTTAATACAGTTCCTCATGCTTTGGTGACCCCAAAGCCTTTCTAATGCTGTAACCCTTGAATAAAGTTCCTCATGTTGTGGTGACCCCAATCATAAATTTACTTTCATTGCTACTTCATAACTGTAATCTTGCTACTATTATGAGTTGTAATGTAAATATCTTTTGAGATAGAGATATGTCAAAGGGGTCATAACCCACAGATAACTGTTGTTCTAGAGTAATGGGAGGATTAGTGAGAAAATGACAGCATGGCTATTTAAAAATTAGATTAAGTGTTAGATGTTAAAATTTAGGTATTAAAAGGATGATCTAGGTTTAAGAAGATGTTTTTAAGTTGGTAATGCAAGTTAAGATGGAAACTGAGTTAGGTATAGAACTGTAAATTCATTGAGATAGATAGATAATGGAATATTAATATCAGTTGCCAATTACGTATGGACTAGCATTGGGAATGTAGCTTATATCTTATGCTTTTCATAATTGTGGCCTAATTGTTCTTATTGTTTTGTATTTTATTTATTGTTTTAAGAAAAAGAGTCTTTTATTTGACTAAAAGGGGGAGCTTTTGGGAGAAAATAAAAAGGTACACCTTAAATTTAAAAAAAAAAGCAGATAGGAAGGTGAGGGGGAAGAGGGTACGAGGGTGGGACCAGGAGGGGGAGGAGAGAGGGAACTGTGATTGAGATGTAACTTGAAGGAATAAGTGAATCTTGGGGGAAAAAGAATGTTGGGATTTTCTTGTTGCAAAATTTTAATAAAAATAAATTATTTTGATAATAAAAAACAAAAAATAGATTAAATGTGAAGAAAAGCCACTAGGAATGTCTGTAGTATGTAGACAATATGAAATATGCTAAGGGTGGGATCTGATGTCCTTATTTATAAAGTTTCTCAGGATTGGATTTTTATGTTTATTTATTACTTCAAGTTACATCTCCATCACAGTGCCACCTTTCCACCCCTCCCAGTTCCACATTCCCACCTTCTCCTCCCTTTCCCACCCATCCTACATCTCTGAGTGCATTGGATTTTTATGACACAAAATAATAAGATAATGTGGAATAGGCAAATACACGGTTGGAGTGCTGGGCTACTTCTAAACAGGCAAGTCAGTGAAGCCTGGAGGATCTAATTGGACCAGAGGTCTCATTGAGATTTTTTTTTAAAGCAAGTAAAGGAAAGCAAGGATGGGAGAAAGTGGGATGTGTCTCAAATTATATTTGGGAATGTCCAGTTTGGGAGAAAATAATTATGAACAGAAAGAACTTTTGTTGTGTGCAGTTCATATGAACACAAATAGTGTTTTAAGACCCGTATAATAGATAGCTTCCACATAAACAGTGCAACTACCCAGGGTACTGTCTGGCCTTGTAAAGGAGAGGATGACTCTAAGCAAGTGGCTCACAGAGCATGATCCCAGTACCACAGGTGACTACAGGGACCCAGTCCAGAAATGAGATAGTTGTAGGAAGCTGGGAAAGTCTCTCTCCTTAGAACATTTCCTTTCTCATGATTACTTCCTACTTAAAATTTGACTTTTTTATTGTGCTTTTGTTTGTTCTCTTCTATTCTGAGCTATGGCCTCCTGGAGCCCAGGCTTTCCTTGAACTCCTTGTCCTCCTGATTCCAGTTCTAAAGGGCTGAGATTAAAGGTAAATACCACCATTGCTTCCTCTTAGTTGTCACCTTGTACACTGAGTTTCTTGAAATCAAAAAATAATAATTCTCCTTCATATGTTATCCTCCATATTCAGATTTAAAAAAAAAAGATAATCTCATCCCAAATTTTCTGAATGAATGTATTTGGTGTGATAGCTAATTTGGTTCTCAGTGTAACTGGATTTAGAAAGATATAGATTAGTAAAGCACAATTTCGGGTATACCTGTGATGGTATTTCCAGATAAACTTAATTGACTGTGGTAGATATGCCATGAAATGTGGCACAATCCAGTGGCATGGGGGCTTAAATGGAGTAAATGCAGAAAAAGGGAAAGCTATTTGACTACTTACTGTCTTTCCCTTTCTCTTTGTTTCCTGGCGTACTATGATATGAACTACACAGACACAGACACAACACACCCACACACCCATGCCACCACCACTACCATGTTCTCTCTGCTACAAGGGATTGACACCTCTAAAACAACACAATAAAATGCAATGAAATGCACGCCTCCTCATATTAATTAGTTCTCTAGAATTTTGCTTGCAAAGATGCAAAGTAAGTGCAACATTTGATAAACATCTGTACATGTGGTTAAGTTAGGGATTGGAGTTGAGGACATTATGCTGTGTAGTTGGTAGGGGATCAAATGCCCAAAGAGTTGTTTTAATAAGAAAAAAATCAGGAGATCCAGAAACACAAAAGGAGACAAGGCTACATGTCCATCCAGGTAGATATTAATGTGTCAGTCAACCAAGGGAAAGTATCAGCCACCAGAACTAGAAGGGAAAAGGAAGTATTCTCCACTAGAGCCCTCACAAAGAGCATGGTTATAACTACATCTTGATTTTGGCATAATAAAGCTGACTAGACTTTTGACACCAGGCCTATGGAAGAATATGTTTTTGTTATTTGAACCTAGGCTTTGTGATGTTGTCTCACAGCTGGCACAGGAAGCGAATATCAACAGAAAATTTACAAAAGTTCCCCTTCCCTCACAGTCAGTACCAGCACAGCAGCCACACGTTAGGATGAAAAGAAGTGAACATTATGTGAAAAAGTTGTTTTCATAAGGAAAATATGTAAGCTCAGCCAAAGGCTTTTAAATGGCCCACTGAAGAAATGATGAAGGAAAGGCCAGATTGCCAGAAAAAATGGAAGTAGGTACTAAATAAACACAGAGCAGGACTGCTAGGAAGATGATAAGAGCCTCTGGCTAAAGAGACATGTACTAGATGGGATGGCAAAGACGTCCAATCCACGCAGGGCACTCTGACTAGCCCTCTTCTACAATTTACTTCTTAATGTACCATCACTGTGAGCATTTTCTCAGTCTCTTAGCTTTAGTTACTGTGAAACTTTACTGTGCCATGGTTTGTATATATGTAACTCCAATCCTTTCCCCTTTCACACAATGTTTTTAAATAATATAGTTTCACAATTCCAATACATATGTATAATGTTTGAACAAGGTCACTTCCTATTATACCAAACCCCTCAACTAAACCCTTCTTCCAGAATTTCACTCCTACATTTATATATTTATGCATGTATGTGAACCCTGTTGCATTTAAATGCATAGTCATCCCTTTCTGTGTTCTCTGTGTCCTTTCCCTTTTTGATAATACAATCATTAAAAATAAAATGCCCTATATTGAAGAGGATTCAGCCATGGGGTACTTAACTATTTTTGTTCAAACCCTACATCCAACTAGGTAATTTTCATCGGGTTCCACATAGACTTGAACTTTCAAGGGACACTATTAAATGCAATGCACACAGAATTCAATATGTATAAGACATATTTAAAGATGTTTGCTTATATTAAACCCTAACATTATTACTACCTAATCTTCTAGATGAGGAAGTGAGGCACACAAGGAGGTTAAGCAAGCAACCTTGAGTCACACATGGCATCAGCACTGGTTTCAGCTCTAAACAATTTGGATCCAAAAAGTCATGCTCCAAAGCATTGGAATAATCTGCTATGAACAACTTTTTTAAAAGAGAACAGATCAGTGTCATTTCTTATGTCTATCTTTCATAGGAGATCACATACTTATGTTTTAACAGACCATAATCCTTAAATTATCAGCTTGTTTGTTTCATTATAAACAGAAGGATGATTTATGAGTTTATTCAGTGATCTTAACTGTAGCATATACCAGCTCTATGAAATGAAAAAGTCAATTATTTTCTCAATATTATTATGCCAATTATTCTTTTATAGAGCACCTTCTATGTCCTGGGCAATGAACTAGGTACAAGAACCAGCTGATGCACAAGGCAAACAAAAATCCCTAGTCTTGAAGTTTCAGTGATAATGGGGAAATCCAACTAGCCATTAACCAAAGCATCACCCACATACATTGTTAGTAAATGCCTGAAGACTTGGAAAGAATGTAGAACATTCGCTTCCAGTAAAAAAGATGAAATGTAGACCTCATTCCATGTGAAAATTCAGGGATGAGATCTTCAAAAGGGATCACTTAAATTGAAATGTGAAGGATCTCTGCAATGTTAGCCTCTCAGAGGGAGAAAGTCATCTTGAACTGACAGAAGAACACAGGACATTAAAGAACAAAGGAACTGTGTCTACTCAGTGCCACAGTCACTTATGTTCAAAACATGCTCAGAATTTCAGCCTCATCTTCAAAACTGAGATGAGGAACATTGACCAAAACTATTTGTTAGGATGACTAATTGAACAAATATGCAGTTAAAATGTTTTGCATAGTGCCATGTACAGAAAACATTCTAAAGGAATATTATCTGACTATATCCACTGGGGATATCTTTTGAACCATTACCTAAGAAAATTCACATCTTAAATCCTCAACTCTCATCTGTCAGAGCTCATATTCTTAACCAAAAACATTGAAAGACTTGACCAAATTATATCAGCTGTCTTTTTGTCAAGTTCTCCAACAAGGTTGTCTTAACAAAACCAAGAAAACTGTACACCCTGAATTTCAATACTTCTTGTTCTTGTTTCATTCACAAGTATAATGCTTCCTATATGTTGAACTGTTTGATATTTGTTACATTAAAATCATTGATCCCCTTTTAAAATGACTACCTAATCCCTGGAACTATAAAGGCATCAAAAGTTAGAGAAAGTAGGCCTACTCTAGACTTCAGTAATTTTTTATTTTTTATTTCTTCAAGTTACATCTCAATCACAACCCCCCTCCAGTCCCACCCTCTTCCCTGTCAATCCCTCATCCCCTTCCTTTTTTTTAATTTAAGGTATATATTTTCCCCCCAACAGCTCCCCTTTTCAGTCCAACAAATGGCTCTTTCTCTTATAACAATAAATACAATATAAAACAACAGAAATAATTAGGCCACAATTATGAGAATTATAAGGCTTAGCATACATTCACAATGTCCACTCCATACGTATTTGGCACCTGACTTTAACATTCTACTATCTAACCATCTCAATGAGTTTAAAGTTCTATATGCAACTCAGCTTCCATCCGAACTTGCATCAGAATTTTACAAAAACATTATATGAGATCCAGAACACCCACTTAATTCCTAAACAACTCAAAATTTAACTATGAGACTCTAGCTATCTAGTCTTCAACAACATCAGAGATCTGAGACGGATAACTATATCTGATTATACAGGAAGTGCAGGGCCAGCAGCTTCCAAAACTAAGAAATGACATACCAGTGGCTGCCTGGACAGTTCCCAATTTCTCTCCATACATTACAGCATCAATCTTCAGCCATTTGGCCCCCTTTCTCTGACAGACATTGATTGTAAAGCAGGAATTATGAAGGACTTGCCTATCCTATCTTGGCAGAGCTAGGCTGTCGACTTACCTGCTACCAAGTTTTGTCCTTTTTGGACAGCATTCTGTCTACAGTTGAAGCAAGGGATTTTTCTTGGCAAGTGATAGGCTTACCACTAATTCAACCATCTCCAATTGGAGATTCTTCGATGTTCATCTTCTACTTTGAGAAGAATAGGGGGTGCTGTCAGGAGCTGACATATCTCAATATCAAAAATATCTTAAGTTAAGAAAACATCGTTGAATTCCATATTCTGCATATCTCTTGAGGTTTTTGAAGACCACTGATCTATCTCCTTATATTTGGATAAGCAAATGTTGCTTATCTCTTAGCAATTTTATTTCTGATTAGCTTAGAAAATAACTGTGATAGACTGTCCTAGTACCTAACAAAATGACATGCTTGAATGACTATTACTTTGCATTTCTTAATTATCCTAAACAGTTTATGACATTTGGTAGCAAAAGGTCAAAACTTCACGTTTCATTTTTAAGCATTACCTAGGTACAATACCATAAAAAGAGTTGACCTTAATTTTTTATCAATATACAAAGATCAATACCAAAGTGGCCAAATATAATCTTAATTTTGCATCAATATACAAAGATCAATACCAATTTAGCCAAGTACAATCTTAATTTTGTATCAATATACAAAGGTGTAAGGACATATTCAATAATCTGTCCTTTTTACTTTATCATTCCAATATTATGTCTATATCCCATTTTTTCTCATCTTTTCACCCCTACATAGGAGAGAAGGAAGGATACAGAAAAGAAAAAGAGAGAAGTCCCTGGGTCTAACCTCCAAGACAATTTAAAAGCTTGTAATCACTCCCCCTAAATAACAAAATAATCTATAACCCATCAAATGACCAAAGGGTGAAAAAACACTTACCCCACCTTTGGAGATGAGACATTGCTCTCCTAAAATGACTTCCTGCTGATTTGGGACGTAGTAATCCTGTTAGGGGCCCAAATAAGAATGGAAAAATGGTTAAAAATGTTAATAGAATCATTTGATATTCAGTCCTTTTGTACTCAGCTATTTAAATGTCCTAAGAAGTTTGTAGACAGAAGCTGAACTTCAGGGCTTTACTGAAGTTCCAGCTGGAACAGTCTGTGGAGCTGAACAATCTTAGCGATTTTGAGTTGTTGTGGTTGTAGACTTTTGAGGAAACAGCTATTGAGGAAATGTGCAAGGCTGGATCGTCTGGGCCATTCATCTTCTTTGGTGTCTGACATGTTTTCTTCTGAGGTTTCAGTTGTCCAGTTGTCCCTGGATTCCTTAGATGGATGCTTTAATTCTCTTGGAAAGATAAGAACAGAGCCCTACCTGAATCCTAACTCTGGGACTCTACTGTTTTTTTTTTTTTTTTTGGGGGGGGGGGAAACAGATATTTTTCCTGGAGCAAATTTGTTTTTTTGACAATATAAAAAATATCTTTCAATTGAGATTTTAAAAAGAAATTATTTTGATATTTTGGAACTAAAACATTTAAGTGTATATATTTTGAGATCTCAAAGGACAATTCGATTTGAATTTCAGCATGTCTTTTGTGAATATCTTTTAAACTTAAATCCTTCCAAATCCTATGTACCTGTCTCTGCATTTTAAGTATTGGGATCAAAGACATGTGGTTCCCAACTGATGGGATTAAAGATGTGCACCACCACCCCTGGATTGACGTTTTTCTCTATTTAGAGCTTGCTTTATATCAGGCTGAACTTGAACTCTGAAATCTGCAGGATTCTGTCTCTAGTGTGTTGGGATTAAGGGTGTATCCTTCTTAAATGATGGGATTAAGGATGTGTGCCATCACCACCCTGTTCTTGTAACTCAATAATTTATAAGACAACTAACTCCATAGTGATCCTCCTGTCTCTGCTGGAGTTAAAGGCATGGGATAACACCACACATTTCATATATTTTACCTTGCTCCAAATTTTTTCAATTCTTGGAGGTTTAGAAAACCTGGTTGAACTGTAGTAGCTTTTAAATTATTTATAGTATTTTAAACCTTTTAGCTGCTTTTTAATGCCAAACCATGAAAATATCCTTTATATCTACAAAAAAAAACCTTTATATTAAGTTTTTGTAGGCTATGTGGCCACCTGCAGTCGAACATTCCAATCTGAAATTAAGGCCATTTTCCTTTCATGCCAGTAAGGCAAGTATACCTTTGGTAAATTATAGTTTGAAAATTTTATATTGTATTTTTATTATATTTTTAAGCTTATTAACTCTTTTCTTAAAAAAGTATTATTTTATTTTCTCAAGTTATTTCTAGAACATTGTTTCCTCCCTCCTCCCTTCCTGGCCCCTCACTCCCACCCTCCCTCCTTCCCTCCCTCCCTTATTATTACTCTACTTGGTAATCTCCTTCTTTTCAGATGAGGTGCGCCCTCACATATCATACTCCCTCAGTTCTTCAGTCATGTGAGGGCCAAGAGCTTCCACTTGTACTGGGGCTTGATATAGCACACCATCTAGGGTAAGGTGTTCCACTAACCTGCAGCAGATTCCATGACTCACTGGTGGGTGAAGTTTTTCCTAGGATAGATATGCTAGGTTCCTATCTATTTGGGTTTGTGGGTTGTAGGATAGTTATCCTGTGATGTATGGTTAATATCCATTTATTAGAGAGTAAATATCATGTTTATCTTTCTGGGACTGAGTTAGCTCACTTAGTATGAGCTTTTCTAGCTCCATCCATTTGGTTTCGAATTGCATGATTTTCTCATTTCTGATAGCTGTGTAGTATTCCATTGTATAAATGTACCACAGTATTTTTATCCATTCTTCAGTTGAAGGACATCTGGGTTGCTTCCAGTTTCTGGATATTACAAATAAAGCTGCTGTACATTTCAGTATTTTTGTAGAAGACTTAAGCATACATTACAGTATAAATTCTTTTTATAGATGTATATATTTCAGTGAACCCATTTTCCTCCTACATATAACATTTAATAATTCCAACAAATGTGTCCTACCTATAGATTTTTCAAGTAGGCTCATGGTAAGTAATTTTCTGTTTTTACTTTTTGAGTTAAGTAAAAACAATGAATTCTCTGGGGACAAGAACACCTGCTTGTCTTTAAGAATTTCTTTTTTTTTAACTTTTCTTCTCTGAAAGTTTTACCACATACAGTGGATGTGTTAGCTGTACTTGGAGACCATGAGAGAGTACTAAATGCATAATTTTAGTGAAAACTGCCATATGTAGTTAACCATATCTCATTCCAGTAAATAGGTTACTTTTATACATCCATATTTCCCATAGGAAAAAAATAAAAAATTCATTGGGTCTGTTGCCTAACAAATCCAAGTTCAAATACTGAAACTAGACTAGTTACCCATCATCAATTGTATACGATGAATGCTGCTGTAAGCCTAAATTAGGAAAGATCTTAACTTCTGTCTATCCACATCACATTCTCATTTGGAGCCTTTGTTCTGCTACAAAAGGAGTTTTACTCTCACAAGTCTGCCATGCAGTGAAGAAGCTATGCCACAAAGAGTGGTCACGTAAAAATATTCCAGTAACAGTCCTCGTCATTGTCTCACTCATATAAAGCCAACACATACAGAATAAAGTTATATTAGATTATCCGCACCGGCTCATATGCCAGATGCATGTCATTGAGTGACATTACTCTATGCCACAAGAAGTAAGGAATCACATGTATTTAAATTTTCAAGAAACTGAGAACCTAATTAAATAGTTACAAAATTTTAAGCATTTAAGTTTTGAGGTCATTTGTTATACAGTAACATTAATTCAAACAAAAACTCACCACATTAGCATCATTACACCAAGCCAACATGACCTTGGAGAGGTCCTTGGCTACAAGTTTGCAGAAAAGTAGAAACATAAACATCAACAACAATGAGTTCACACACTTCACTGTATAGTTCTTCTGGTTATTTGTGTATATGAACTCCTTTACTCCTCACTATAGCACTGTGAGATAGGAGGAAAATGAGATACAGAGAGGTTATTCGATCAAGTTCCAACAGACATCAATAGTAAAGCAAGTTTTTACACAAATATTCTTGTGCCACAATCTCTACAAGTCACCAAACTATTCACAACATCACCAATATAATATGGAATACAAACCTTACAGAATGTCTCAAACCCATAAATCCAGTGGTTTGAGAGGAGGAACATATTTACAATAGGTGTGCAGGAGACATACTGGTCCTTCTTTTTGGTCTACTAAATTCATCTGGGAGATTGTTTCCAGATAGCTGAGCATAAAAATAGCTCAGTAGTAGAGAATTTGACTGCAGATAGCATAGTGTGGGGTGTTCTGCCCCTGGGTCAGTGTGACTCTGAGTCATACTCATCTGTTTCCACATACCAGGCCCCATGCTTAGAAGGTGCTTAACCTCTTTACTTCAATTATTTTTGGAGGATCTAACCTTCTTCTGGGAGTCCATGACAATTTATACATCACAGAGATCCCTGTTAATGTGACTTGGAACAAGGCTATGTCAGTAATGTCTAAGTGCTGCAAGTGAGGATGAGCATTACAATAGCACCTAAAATCTACTATCATGTTCATGTCAGGCATGTCTGATGCACTGTCATTCTTCACAAAAAGAAATAGAAATTGATGGTCATGAACTAAATTGACCAAGATCACACAGTAACACAAGACAACAAAAATATGGACCTCTATTAGTGTAACTCTAAGGCTAAACTACTGCATTGGGAAATTTTGACTGAATCCACTGATTTCCAGATGAAAGTCAGATGTACAACCTAATAGCTAAACATGCACATGGACTCCTGCACTGTCTTCCTGGGTAAATCATATCTTCACCTCTTTTGCTTTCATTGTTTCATTCCTATCTCATAAAAAATGGGAATAATTAAATGCTACCTCTTTTACTCATACATTTATATTGAACACAAATACAATTCAAGTGCATAAAAAGTCTCATATAGAAATGCACATGACAGCATATTGATAATGGTCATGAAACTGGAAATAATCTTAATGACTTCAGTACATGGACAGATAAACTGATTGAAGTATATCCATACAGTGGACTATTTATTAACCATAAAGGAATGACATACTGACCCATGTTATAGTGTGGATGAGATGGTAAAATATGATAACAAGTGAAAAAGAGATGGACACAAGACGTCAACAAATACTCTAGGACTTTGTTGATATAAAATATCCTGAGCAGTTAAACTTGTAGAGAATAAAAACAAACTGTATAGTGGTGTCCAAGGTCTGGGAGAAGGGAGAATGGAAACTGACTGGTAACAGGTATGTGATTTCTTTGGGAGGAGTGAATTCTGAAGTGGATTGTGGTGGTTTTTGCTTACACCTGGAAATACACTAAAACCTATGGAATTGTGTACAATAAATGGGTGGCTTTTATGGTACATTAATTTAACATTAAAAATGTGTTTTTAAAATAGTGTTTTTGTACAAGGTGTTATTGTTTGACATAAAAGAATCAAATACCAAGACCTATGTTTGGCAAGTGAACAGCATTGAATACAAGTTTGCAGTCTTTATGTTTTAAAAATTATAGAGTATACAATAATAGTCTAGTAATATTGACTTTTGTTTTTATATAACAAGAAATCATATTTAATTTTCACTGTGATTTCATTGCATTTTTCTGATAGTTTTTAACTCCCCTCTATCCTGTCATCTGTAAAACAAGGTGAGAAGTAACAAATTGCAGTTGAGAAATAAGAGAAAAACAAAAGCAAAATAAGCCCATTTTATTGGGAAATACCAAATACAACAGATAAATATCTCCTCCTGTTTATGTTTCCTGGCTTGATTCATCACAAGGGAGATACTTTGCATGTGAAGTTTCTATGCTGCCTCCTCTTTGTTTTTTATGTTTATTTATTATATCAAGTTATATATGCATCACAGTGTCCTCTTTCCACCCCTTCTGGTCACACCCCCCTCCACCTCTATTCCCTCTCCCACTTCTCCTACTCCTCAGGAGTTGGGTGTCCCTACATATCAGCACCCCCCTCATTTGAACAGTCATATGAGGGCTAAGAGCTTCCTCTTGCACTGGGGGCCTACATGGCAGAACCACAAGGGCAAAGTGTCCCACTAACAAGTAACAAAGTCTATGTTCCTGTTCCTTTTGGTGTGTTGGTTGTAGGATAGTTATCCTGTACTATATGGCTAAAATCCAATTATAAGCAAATAGATGCCACGTGCATCTTTCTGAGTCTGGGTTAGCTCACTCAAGATGAGCTTTATCTAGTTCTATCCATTTTGGATGCAGATTGCATGATTTCCTTGTTTCTGATGGCTGAGTACTATTCGATTGTGTACATATACCACTTTTTTTTATCCATTCATTGGTTGAAGGACATCTGGGTTGTTTCCAGTTTCTAGCTATTACAAATAAAGCTGCTATGAGCATAGATAAGGAGATGTGCTAGTGGTTTGGTGAGGAATCATTTGGATGAATACCCATCCCCACATCTAACAGAGGGCTAATATCCATAACGTATAAAGAATTCAAGAAATTAAACACCAAAAAACCTCAAACAATCCAATCAAAAAATGGGGAACAGAGCTAAACCAAGAATTCACAAAGGAGAAATCTCTAATGTCCAAGAGACACTTGAAGAAATGCTCAACATCCTTAATCATCAGAGAAATGCAACTCAAGACAACTCTGAGATTCCATCTCATACCTGTTAGTATGGCTAAGATCAAAAGCTCAAATGATAGCACATACTGGTAAGGTTGTGGAGAAAGGGGAACATTCCGCCATTTGGGTGGGAGTGGAGACTTTTACAACCACTATGGAGGTCAGACTGGTGATATCTTAGAAAATTTGGAGTAGCTGCTCCCTCTTTGATGTCCTGCCTCAATCTCTCTCAAACGACTCAGCTACTTCTTTAAAGAGCTCTACATTTAAAACTGCAAGGCAATGTGTATTTAAAGGATAGCATCAGTGGGGTGTGAAGACCTATAGCAACAATCTTTCTCAGTGCTTGACCAAAATTGAAATAGTAAAGAATCTCCGAGCCCCAGATGTTGATTGGACAAGACACAGCTGAAGCCTTGGGTGTGAAGACTGCTTTGGGACTGTGTCTGTCTGCACATCTCTGAGTTTCTACTTCAACCATACATGCAAAAAGAAAAGGGAAATGTAAAAGTACCTCAAGGAGCTAGGGAATGAAACAAATACATCCCATCATTCCCAGAGGTCTCATTTAACTTTAATTATGGAAATTAGGCTGTGCTGTTTGCAGCTGTTCTGCAGTTAGCTTTCCTGGCCTTGGCTTTATATCTAAGTAGGCATGTCCCTCCAATAGCATCAGCATGTCACAGAGGGTAGTGCTTTCTGATGGTTTCTTTTCCTTGGATTTTATAAGCATATGCTAATCTAGAGAAGGGTTATATATTGTTCAGGGTTCTCTAGAGTAACAGAACTTGTAGAATGAATCTCTCTCTCTCTCGTGTGTGTGTGTGGGTGTGTGTGTGTGTGTGTGTTTGTGTGTGTGTGTGTGTGTGTGTGTGTGTGTGAGAGAGAGAGAGAGAGAGAGAGAGAGAGAGAGAAGAGGATTTATTAGAATGACTTACAAAGTGTAGAACTGTAGTCTGGCTAATCCAACAATTTCTGGCATTAAAAAAGTCCAAGAATGCAGTAGTTTCTCAATTCAAGAGGCTGGATTCCTCAGCTGATCTTGAATAGATGCTAGAATCTCAAAGAATTAGGCTCTAATGCCAGTGCAGGAATGGACTTGATAGCAAGATGAGGGCAAGCAGGCAAAGAGCAAAAGTTTTCTTCCTCCATATCCAGCAGAAGGTGTAGGCAAGATTAGTTCTGGTTTAAAGACCTGAATTAAAGACAGGTCTCCCTACCTCAAAGATTGGGATTAGAACTGAATCTTCCTACTTCAAATTAAGCAAAAATCCCTCACAGGTAAGACCTTCATTTTGGAGTATTAGTTCCACATGTGGTCAAGTTGATAACCAAGAAAAACCATCAAAAGTCCAGCCCTTGTCAACTTGACACATGGTCATATCTCCTTATGTCATGATTAAATTCCAAATGAAAATAACTATGCCATAAAAACACCTAAGCATGATATAAATACCCCATGTACAATTGAAAAAGCATTATCTATTTAACCAGGTTGTAATTACACCTACCACGATATAACTATCATTTTCTATAACCAGAAATGCATTATAAATTTTGAATAGGTGGCAATGTTCTTTCAGTGATATTTTTGTAATATTTCAAACTTAAATATGGTAACTATTGATGCTCTCTTAATTGATGTCACATCACATGATAAAGAAATCAACAAAATAATACACAAATACCTGTACAAATGCATTCTTTTTTTTGGGGGGGGGGAGTGTTTATTAGGCTTACACTTCCGCATCACTGTTATCATTGAAGGAACTCAAAATAGGAACTCAAGCAGGGCAGGAACATGGAGGCAGGAGCTGATGCAGAGGCCATCTGTCCTTACATCTGTCCAGTAAGGGGTGCTGATTACTGGATTTCTCCCTATGGCTTGCTCAGCCTGATTTCTTTATATATATACTTTTTTTATTTCTTCAAGTTACATCTCAGTCACAATCCCTTCCCTACTCCCCCCTCCTGTCCCACCCTTCCAACCTCTTCCACCCAACAGCTCCCCCCATTCAGTCAAACAAAGGGTTCCTTCTCTTATAACAGTAAATACTAAACAAAACAACAGAAATAAATATGCCACAATTATGAGAGTTAAATGGCTTAGCATAAATTCCCAATGCCAGTCCATATGTATTTGGCCCCTGACTTTAACATTCTACTATCTAACCATCTCCATGAGTTTAAAGTGCTATATCTGACTCAGCTTTCATACTAACTTGAATCACAATTTTAAAAACATCTTCTTCAAACCAGAACAAACTCTTGATTCCTAAACAACTCAAAATTTAACTATGAGACTCTAGCTATCTATTCTTCAACCACCTCAAAGACCTGAGATGGATAAATATATCTAATTATATAGGAAGTGCAGGGCCTGCAGCTTCCAAAACTAAGAAATGGCATATCAGTGGCTGCCTGGAAAGTTCCCGTTTTCTCTCCATATGTTACAGCATCAATCTTCAGGCTTTTGGTCCCGTTTCTCTGACAGACATTGATTGTAGAGAAGGAATTATGAAGGACTTACCTACACTGTCTTGGCAGAGCCAGGCTGTCGACTTACCTGCTATCAAGTTTTGTCCTTTTTGGACAGCAGTCTTTCTAGAGTTGAAGCAAGGGGTTTTTCATGCCAAGAGATAGGCTTGCCATTAATTCAACCATCTCACACTGGAGATTCTTCGATGTTCATCTTCTACTTGGAGTAGAATAGGGGGTGCTGCCAGGAGCTGACACGTTTCGATATCAAAGAAATCTTAATTTAAGAAAACATCTTTGAATGCCATATTCTGCAGATCTCTTGGGGTTTTTGAAGATGCCCTATCTATCTCTTGTATTTAGATAAGCAAATGTTGCTTGTCTCTTAACAACTTGATTTCTGAGTAGCTTAGAGAATATCTGTGATAGACTGTCATAGTAGCTAACAAAATGACACGCATGCATGACTAGGAGTTTGTATTTCTTAACTATCCTAAACAGTTTAAGACGGTTGGTATCAAGACGCCAGAGCTCACATTTCATTTTTAAGCATTACTTGGCAAAATACCTTTAAGAAGCGTTACCTTTAATTTTGTATCAATATAAAAAGATCAATACCAATGTGGCCAAACATAGTCTTAATTTTGTATCAATATACAAAGATCAGTGCCTATGTAACCCAATACAATCTTAATATTGTATCAATATACAAGGGTCAATACCATTGTGGCCAAATATAATCTTAATTTTGTATCAATATACAAAGATCAATACTGATGTAGTCCAATACAATCTTAATTTAGCACAATATACAACAATCAATACCACTTTAGCCAAATTTAATACTAATTTTGTATCAATATACAAAGGTATAAGGGCATATTCAATAATCTGTCCCTTCTTCTTGGTCCTTCCAATACTATGTTAATGTCCCATTTTTCTCAAGTCTGTGCACTCCTACATAGGAGAGAAAGAAGGATACAGAACAGAAAAAGAAGGAAGTCCCTGGGTATAACCTCCAAAACCCACTTAACAAGACCATTTAACAGCTTGTAGTCTCTTCCCCTAAATAACAAAATTTTCTGTTATCCATCAAATAACCAAAAAGTGGGAGAAACACCCTACCCACCCTCTGGGCATGGGACGTCGCTCTCTTAAAATGACTTCCTGCTGATTTGGGTCATAGTAAATCTGTTTGGGGCCCAAACCAGAATGGAAAAATGGTTAAAAATGTTAATACAATCCTTTTATGTTCAGTCCTTTTGTGCTCAGCTGTTTAGATGTCCTAAGAAGTTTGTAGACAGATGCTGATCTTCAGGGATTTACTGAAGTTCTGTCTGGGGCAGTCTGTGGAGCTGAACAATCTTAGCGATTTTGAGTTGTTGTGGTTGTAGACTTTTGATGGAAACAGCTATTGAGGAAGTCTGCAAGGCTAGATCATCTGGGCCACTCGTCTTCTTTGGTGTCTGATCTGTTTTCTGTTGAGGTTTCCTGTAGAGAGCTGCGAAGTGCCGCGCCCTAAAGATGGCGCTGGTCTCCGCCTTCCACCAGCCCGACGGTGAGCGCTCTCTATGATAATAAGTTCATATTTGGCATAGACCGCTGATCTGGCTTGCTTCCGCATACATAGGCCTCTAAGATAGCACCACTTGGCTTTACTTGACTGGCTGTTCATTTAGTATTTAGCCTGTGGGTTGGGTCTGCCCCATTATTCGGAATTCGGAAGACTGTTTTCAAGGGACCTGAATAAACTGCTGGAGAAGAGCTTTTGTGAGTTGCGTCATTCCTTGCTGGACAAGGGGGGACGCGACAAAGTAGTGGCCTGTACGGGGACCCAGAAAAGACTCAGAACTCCTGCAGTCAGGGGCAACGCGTTGATAAGTTCCTGGGATAAATCAGGACAATAAAGTTTCGCGGAGATAGCGAACAAAAGGTAAAGTTTCGCGGAGATAGCGAACAACAGGTAAAGTTTCGCGGAGATAGTGAACAAAAGGTAAAGTTTCGCGGAAATAGCGAACAAAAGGTAAAGTTTCGCGGGAACTTGCGAACTAAAGGTAAAGTTTTGCGGGGAAGCAGCGAACCGAAAGTAAAATTTTTAAACATGGGATTGTCTGAGTCACACCCAATTTTTCTGGCTCTTCAGGAGGTACTTTTAGCTAGGAATTTGAAGATTAAGAAGTCTACCTTAGAAAGATTTTTGAATGAATGTGATTCTGTGGCTCCGTGGTTTGCGGTGTCCGGGAATCTTACGGTATCCTACTGGGACAAATTAGGCAGGGACTTGGATTTTGCTTGGGAGCAAGGGACTCTGAAGCATGGAGTAAGACCGATTTGGAAAATGGTGAGGAGTTGTTTAGAAGATCAGAGGTGTTGTAATGCAATCAAAGAGGGAGAATCAGCCTTGGAACTGCTACAAGGGGAAAGATCTGAGCAGGTAGACAGTGAAAAGGAAAGTAACAAAGGTGAAAGATTTGAGCAGGCACACAGTGAAAAGGGAGGCAAAAAGAAAGTTCCTCTCTATCCCGATCTTAGACATTTTAGAGATTTTAGAGATTTGGAGGACTCAGAGAGCACGGATTCTAAAGGAGAGCTACACGCTCTAATAGAACAGTTGGAGAGGACTG
This sequence comes from Lophiomys imhausi, assembly GCA_907164525.1. Taxonomy (NCBI): domain Eukaryota; kingdom Metazoa; phylum Chordata; class Mammalia; order Rodentia; family Muridae; genus Lophiomys; species Lophiomys imhausi. The sequence continues at coordinate 4,598,012 of CAJQZJ010000072.1, forward strand.
TTATTAGAAAAAAGGAAAAGAAAAAAGTAAAAGAAAAGGACATATTGGCGGCAGTCAGGTTGGGTGGAGCTGTTGCCATGGCGCCTGACACGTCAGCGGCAGTCGGAGTGGGTGGAGTCGTTGCTACAGTGCCTTCAGCCACGCTGGCGGCAGCTGGTGTAAACAAAGCCGTTGCCATGGCGCCTTCGACTCCTCCTCCATATCCAGAAGCCACTCAGACAGAGCAGCCAGTTCAGTCCCTGAAAGTAGGGAGATCTTTCTGCCCGGGGATGTGGACACAAGTAAGAACAGAATAGAACATTATCCCACTGCACTTGCTGCTTTAGCCTTGAATGGTATCCAACAATGCTTGCAGTCTTTTGGAGTTGCTCCTGCCAGTATAATAGTGCCTTATTCCAGTTATCAAATTAAGATTTTGTGTGGCACTGTAGATGACTGGGCAATATTGCAATGTAGCTTTGAAGGAGTGATTGATAACCATTATCCTAAACATCCATTGCTATTATTTTTTAAGGAGCACCCAGTGATATTCCCTAAGGTTACTTCAGCAGTACCACTTCAAGGGTCACCAAATGTGTTTACTGATGGCTCAAAGACAGGCTGTGGAGCCTATTTGATAGAAAGACAAGAGCCCGTGTTATGTCAATTTCAACCGGGCTCCCCTCAAATAGTAGAATTGAAAATAGTAATTAAGGTGTTTAAAAGATGTCAATTTGCATTCAATTTGATTTCAGATTCAGTTTATGTGGTCAACGCAGTGAAAGTATTAGAATTAGCAGGTCCTATTAAGAATAGTAGTACTGTATGTGCCTTATTACAAGAGTTACAAGTTTTAATCTGGCAAAGAAAAAGGTGTTTTTATATTCAACATATCAGAGCACATACAGGATTACCTGGACCATTAAGTGAGGGTAATGATAAAGTTGATCAGTGGACCAGGATGGAATGCATTTTTTGGAGCTCATTCCTGGATCAAGCCAGACAGTTTCACCAATTATTTCATGTAAATGCAAAAACTCTACAGCAGAAATTCCATTTGTCTAGAGCAGATGCTAGACAAGTAGTTTTGGACTGTCCTCAGTGTGTGATTCATCATCATCCTCCCAGTGTGGGAGTGAACCCTAGAGGGTTGATGCCACTCAAAATCTGGCAAATGAACGTTACCCACATTAAAATATATTCATGTATCTGTGGATACCTGCTTAGGGATCATACATGCTACACCTATGAGTGGAGAAAAGGCTCGCAATGTCATAGGACATTGCTTAGAAGCCTGGGCTGCATGGGGAAAAACCACAACAGCTAAAAACGGACAATGGACCAGCCTATACAGCTCAGTCCTTTGTCTCCTTCTGCAACCAGATGGAGGTACAGCTTAATCACGGATTACCATACAATCCTCAAGGACAAGGAATTGTGGAGCGTGCTCATCGCACCTTGAAAGAATGCTTGCAAAAACAAAAAGGGGGAATAGGCCAAGGCCGTACCCCCAAGGAGAGAATGTCTTTAGCCTTATTTACTTTAAATTTTTTCAATTTGGATGCTCAAGGCCGCTCAGCAGCGGACAGACATCAGGATTCCCATGGTTCACCTAAAAGCATGGTGAAGTGGAAGGACATTCTGACAGGCTCTTGGCAGGGGCCTGACCCCGTGCTAACATGGGCGAGAGGGTCTGTTCGTGTTTTTCCTCAGGATCAACAAGATCCAGTGTGGGTGCCTGAACGCCTTGTGAGGAAGATTCGTCATGAAGACCTTCCTAAGGATCCTGGTGATAGTAGCAGTGAGTATGTCAGGAGCGCAGAGCAGTTTGGGTTCAACAAGATTATTTTTCCTTTAGCCCCATGATTAGTAATATAGTGAATAAGTCTTGTACAGGAATGCTTGATATATCTACTAGGGATCCTCAGCAGACTGCCACCAATCCTTTTGATTTGTGGCTTTTGTGTGGAGTAAATGGAAGTTGCATGGACTTGGGACCTGTCATTATGCTTGGGGGAGGAATTTATCAAAGAGATAATTTTTCCCTAGGGTCCGCTACCAATCTGGATTTCTCTAGCGGTAGTGGCTCTGGTACTTGGAATTCTTTGTTTCATTCTTATCGCAACAAGAACTTTTCAGCCTCGCCAGTATGTCTCTGGCCTCCTTTTCTGTGGATTATAAGTAATGGGAGTGCATCCTTGGGTGAAGAAAAGTTAGTATGCACTCCGGGTACATGTTTTTATGCCCTATGCTGGAATGCCACAGCCTTTCCTGTGGCTGTGGTGACTAGAATGCCTCGATGTGTACCAGTTCCTGTAGAGGCCCCTAATACCATGATGCTATTCAGATTTAAAAGAGATTTTGGCATCACTGCAGCTATTGTTACTGCTATCACTGTTGCTGCTGTGGGAGCTACTGCCTCAGCTATTGCCTTGTCTAGTTCTATACAGACTGCCAATGCCCTGAATAACATCTCAGCCACTGTGGCACAGGCATTGGATACTCAGACCTCTATAAGTTCTCATCTCAAAGGAGGTCTTATGATAGTTAATCAATGCATAGATTTAATACAAGAACAGATTGATTCTCTTTGGCAACTAGCACAATTGGGGTGTGAGTGGAAATTGCAAGGTTTGTGTGTTACTTCCGTACAATATCAAAATTTTACAAAGGCTACTAATTTGTCTAGACAATTGTCAAAGTTCCTCTTACAGGATTGGTCGGCTGAATTTGAAAATTTGATGAGAGAGCTGAGAGCGACAATCGTACACATCAACTCCACTCGGGTGGATCTGAGCCTGGCTACTGGCTTGACTTCCTGGATACAGACGGCTATGGATCATCTTAAGGAGTGGGCGGGCGTAGGCTCTTTGGCGATACTAATGATACTAGCCTCTCTGGTTTGCCTATGGTGCATCTATAAAATGAGAGCTACACAAAAGCATAATGCAGCCATGATTATACAAGCCCTTGTCGCCATTGAGGCGGGCCAGTCCCCTCAGGCATGGCTTGCTGCCGTGAAGTAAATCTTCACTAAGCATAGTCCCTGCCCACTGAGGTATTCGTTCCACGGATATTAGGGTCTGGCAAGTCAGTGACGGAGTTGACGGGTAAGTCTCGGCCACCTAAGACAGGGCAGTCCCGAGTGGGGAGGCTGACCCAGAGACGGGTAAGAGTTTGAGCACCGCCCTCCTACAGGCTCAGGCCCACCGTGAGATCCCCAGATAGAGGGATTACGAAGCCTTTCCAGGGACTTTTACCAACTTTAGAAAAAATAAAAAAGGAGGAACTGTAGAGAGCTGCGAAGTGCCGCGCCCTAAAGATGGCGCTGGTCTCCGCCTTCCACCAGCCCGACGGTGAGCGCTCTCTATGATAATAAGTTCATATTTGGCATAGACCGCTGATCTGGCTAGCTTCCGCATACGTAGGCCTCTAAGATAGCACCACTTGGCTTTACTTGACTGGCTGTTCATTGAGTATTTAGCCTGTGGGTTGGGTCTGCCCCATTATTCGGAATTCGGAAGACTGTTTTCAAGGGACCTGAATAAACTGCTGGAGAAGAGCTTTTGTGAGTTGCGTCATTCCTTGCTGGACAAGGGGGGACGCGACAGTTTCCATTGTCCAGTTGTCCCTGTATTCCTTGAATGGATGCTTTAAATCTCCTGGAAAGATAAGAACAGAGCCCTGCCCTAATCCTAACTCTGGGACAATTACTTTTTTTTTGGGGGGGGGGATCAGGTAATATTTCTCCTGAAGCAAATTTGGTTTTTTGACAATATACAAAGTATTATCTATCAATCTGGATTAAAGAAGAAATTATTTTCTTATTTTGGAGTTAAACTAGCCTTTAGTGTACAGATTTTGAGATCTCAAAGGACAATTTGTTTGTATTGAGTAGGCCTTTCGTAAGTAGCTTTTAAAATTAAGTCCTTCCAAATCCTATGTGTGTCTGTCTCTGCATTCTAAGTTTTGGGGTCAAAGACTTGTGGTTCCCATCTGATGTGATTAAAGATGTGCTCCACCATTCCTAGATCGAAGTTTTTCTCTATTTAGAGCTTGTTTAGTATCAGGCTGACCTTGAGCTCTGAGATCTGCCTGTTTCTGTCTCTAGTGTGTTGGGATTAAGGGAGTACTCTTCTTGAATGATGGAATAAACGGTGTACACCATCACCACCCAGTTCCGTGTAACTCTAGAATTTATAAGACAACTAACTCTATAATGCTCCTCCCGTCTCTGCTGAAGATGAAGGCATGGGCTAACACCACGCATTTCGTGGATTTTACCTTAGCTCTAAGTTTGTTCGACTCTTGGAGGTTTATAAAACCAGGTTGAACAGCTGTAACCTTTAATTTATTTACAGTGTTTTAAACCTGTTACCTTCTTTTTTTAATTAATAAATTTACTTATTTGTTGCATCTCCATCATATTGTCATATTTCCCCCCTTCCCAGACCCGCCCTCCCATCCTCTACACCCTAATCCTTCCCTCTTGTTCCTCTGGGGTGGAGTGTCCCTACATAACAGTCCCTCGCCACAGTTCAGGAGTAATATGAGGGCCAAGAGCCTCTTCATACACTGGGGGCCTATGAGGCAGTACCACCAGTGAAAGGTGTCTCCTTGCTAGAAAGGGAAAACTAAAAAACAGACCAACAAGCACACAAACCCACAAAAAAAAAAAAAAAAAAAAAAAAAAAAAAAA
>CAJQZJ010000072.1:4602789-4625371 GCA_907164525.1 Lophiomys imhausi
AAAACCAAAAAAAAAAAAAAAAAAAAAAAAAAAAAAAAAAAGGAAAAAGAAAAAAAAAGTCTATGTCCATGTTCCCTTTGGTGTGTCGGTTGTGGTACAGAAATCCTGTACTATATAGCTAAAATCCTACTATAAGTGAATAGATGCTACGTGCATCCTTCTGAGTCTGGGTTAGCTCACTCAGGATGAGCTTCTCTAGTTCTATCCATTTGGTTGCAAATTGCATAATTTCCTTGTTTCTGATAGGTGAGTAATATTCCATTGTATAGATGTACCACACTTTTTTAATCCATTCATCAGCTGACGGCCATCTGGGTTATTTCCAGTTTCTAGCTATTACAAATAAGGCTGCTATGAACATAGATGAAGAGACTTCCCTATGATTCCGTGAGGAGTCATTTGGATGTATACCAAGTAGTATGGCTGAGTACTGAGGCAAACGTATTCCAAGTTTTCTAAGATATCACCAGACTGACCTCCATAGTGGTTGCACAAGCATGCACTCCCACCAGCAATGGAGGAGAGTTCCCCTTTCTCCATACCCTCGCCAGCACGTGCTGTCATTTGAGCTCTTGATCTTAGCCATTCTGACAGGTGTGAGATAGAATCTCAAAGTCGTCTTGAGTTGCATTTCTCTGATGATTAAGGATGTTGAGCATTTCTTCAGGTGTCTCTCGGCCATTAGGGATTCCTCCTTTGTGAATTCTCTATTTAGCTCTGTTCCCCATTTTTTTTATTTTTCCTTTATTTTTTATTTCTTCAAGTTACATCTCAATCGCAGTCCCCTCCCTATTCCCCCTCCAGTCCCACCCTCCCACCCTCAACCCCCCCTCCTCTTCCCTTTTTTTTTTCTTTTAAGTTTAAGGTATATCTTATTTCCCCCTACAGTTTCCCTTTTCAGTCCAACAAATGGCTCTTTCTCTTATAATAATAAATACAATACAGTACAACAGAGGTAATTAGGCCACAGTTATGAGGTTTATATGGCTTAACGTACATTCCCAATGACCAGTCCATATATATTTGGTACCTGACTTTAACATTCTACTATCTAAACATCTCCATGAGTTTAAAGTTCGATATCTGACTCAACATTCATACTAACTACAACACAATTTTAAAAGTATCTTCCTAGATCTATAACACTCTCTTGACTCCTAAACAACTCAAAATTTAATTATGAAATTATAGCTATCTGTTCTTCAACCACCTCAGAGACCTGAGAGGGATAAATATATCTGATTTTATAGGAAGTACAGGGTCTGCAGCTTCCAAAACTAATGACATACCAGTGGCTGCCTGGACAATTCCCATTTTCTCTCCATACATTACAGCATCGATCTTCAGTCATTTGGCCCCGTTTCTCTGACAGACATTGATTGTAGAGCAGGGGTTATGAAGGACTTACCTACCCTGTCTTGGCAGAGCTAGGCTGTTGACTTACCTGCTTCCAGGTTTTGTCCTTTTTAGAGAGCAGTCTGTCTACAGTTGAAGCAAGGGGCTTTTCCTACCAAGAGATAGGCTTGAGACTAATTCAATCATCTCCCACTGGTGATTCTTCGATGCTCATCTTCTACTTGGAGGAGAATAGGGGGTGCTGTCAGGAGTTGATATGTCTTGATATAAAAAATCTAAAGTTACGAAAACATCTTTGAATGCCATATTCTGCAGATCTCTTGAGGTTTTTGAAGAGGCCCTAACTATCTCTTATATTAGGGTAAGCAGATATTGCTTGTCTTCTAGCAGGTTTATTTCTGATTAACGTAGGAAGTTGCTATAATAGGCTGCCATAGTACCTAACAGAATGACCGGCTTGCATAGTTTGCATTTCTTTATTATCCTAAACAGTTTATTACAATTAGTAGTAAAAGGCTTAAACATCACATTTCATTATTTTTTTCTTTACCTCCTAAACCTTCCATCCCATTTGTCTGGGGTGGGGTATCCTTATATAACAGTCCCTCATCTCAGTTGAGAGGTCATATGAGGGCCAAGAGCCTCCTCATTCATTGGGGGTCTACGAAGCAGTACAATCAGTGAAAAGTGTCTCGTTGCCCGGGAGAGAGAACTACTAAACAAACAAAACAATAAGCAGACAATAGATAAAAAAGACTAAAAAATAGAAAAAATATATAAAAAAATAAAAATTAAAAATTAAAAAAAAAGTCTATGTCCAAGTTCCCTTTGGTATGTTAGTTGTAGTATCGATACCTTCTACTATATAGCTAAAATCCTACTGTAAGTGAATAGATGCCATATGCGTCATTCTGAGTCTGGGTTAGCAACCTCAGGATGAGCTTTTCTAGTTCCATCCATTTGGCTGCAAATTGCATAATTTCATTGTTTCTGATAGCTGAATATTATTCCATTGTGTAGATGTACCAGTTTTTTAACCCATTCTTCGGTTGAAGGACATCTGGGTTGTTTCCAGTTTCTAGCTATTACCATTAAGACTGCTATAAACATAGATGAGGAAATTTCCTTATAATTCCATGAAGAGGCATTTGGGTGTATACCCAGAAGTGGAATGGCTGGGTCCTGAGGCAAAGCTATTCCAAGTTTTCTAAGATATCACCAGAATGACCTCCATAGTGGTTGCACAAGCCTGCATTCCCACCAGCAATGGAGTAGGGTGCCCCTTTCTCCACACCCTCGCCAGCATGTGCTGTCATTTGAGCTTTTGATCTTAGCCATTCTGACAGGTGTGAGATGGAATCTCAGAGTCGTCTTGAGTTTCATTTCTCTGATGATTAAGGATGTTGAGCATTTCTTCAAGTGTCTCTCAGCCATTAGCGATTCCTCCTTTGTGAATTCTCTATTGAGCTCCGTCCCCCATTTCTTGATTGGATTATTTGGTTTCTTGGCATTTAATTTCTTGAGTTCTTTGTAGATTTTGGATATTAGCCCTCTATCAGATGTGGGGTTGGTGAAGATTTTCTCCCAGTCTGTAGGCTGCCGTTTTGTTCGAATGACAGTGTCTTTTGCCTTACAGAAGCTTTTCAGTTTCATGAGGTCCCATTTATTGATTGTTGATCTCAAGTCCTGAGCTGTTGGTGTTCTGTTCAGCAAGTTGTCGCCTGTGCCAATTAGTTCGAGGGTTTCTCCCACTTTTTCTTCTAGTATCTTTAGTGTGACCGGCCTTACGTTAATGTCTTTGATCCACTTGGACTTAAGTTTTTACAAGGTGATAAGAATGGGTCTAATTTCATTCTTTTACAAGTGGACATCCAGTTGGACCAGCACCATTTGTTGAAGATGCTGTCCTTCTTCCATTGTGCCGTTTTGGCTTCTTTGTCAAAAATTAGGTGGCCATAAGTGTGTGGGTCTATTTCTGGATCTTCAATTCGATTCCATTGATCGACTAGTCTGTTTCTATACCAATACCATGCTGTTTTTACAACTATTGCTCTGTAGTACAGCTTGAAATCTGGGATGGTAATACCTCCAGATGTTTTTTTATTGTACAGGATTGATTTAGCTATTCTGGGCTTTTTGTTGTTCCATATGAAATTGAGAATAGCTCTTTCCAAGTCTATAAAAAATTGTGTTGGTATTTTGATAGGAATTGCATTGAATCTATATATTGCTTTTGGTAGGATGGCCATTTTTATTATGTTGATCCTACCTATCCATGAGCATGGGAGATCTTTCCATCTTCTAAAGGCCTCTTTCATTTCTTTCTTCAGTGGCTTGAAGTTCTTGTTGTATAGGTCCTTTACTTGCTTGGTTAGAGCTACCCCCAGGTATTTTATATTGTTTTTGGCTATGGTGAAGGGGGTTGTTTCCCTTATTTCTTTCTCAGTCCATTTGTTTGTTGTATATAGAACAGCTTCTGATTTTTTTGAGTTAATTTTGTATCCAGCCACCTTGCTGAAGGTATTTATCAGCTGTAAGAGTTCTATGGTGGAATTTTTGGAGTCGCTCATGTATAATATCATATCGTCTGCAAATAGGGATAATTTGACTTCTTCCTTTCCAATTTGTATCCCCTTGATCTCTTTTAGTTGTCTTATTGCTCTAGCAAGAACTTCAAGTACTATATTGAAGAGATATGGTGAAAGTCGGCATCCTTGTCTTGTCCCTGAGTTTAGAGGAAATGCTTCAAGTTTCTCTCCATTTCATTTGACGTTGGCCACTGGCCTGCTGTATACTGCCTTTAATATTTCTAGGTACAGTCCTTGTATGCCCATTCTCTCCAGAACTTTTAGCATGAAGGGGTCTTGGATTTTGTCAAATGCTTTTTCTGCATCTACCGAGATTATCATGTGGTTTTTTTCTTTCAGCTTGTTTATATGGTGAATTACGTTGATAGACTTTCATATGTTGAACCATCCCTGCATTCCTGGGATAAAGCCTACTTGATCATGATGTATGATACTTGATGTGTTCTTGAATTCGGTTTGCTAGTATTTTATTAAGTATTTTTGCATCTATGTTTATGAGGGATATTGGTCTGAAGTTCTCTTTCTTTGTTGGGTCTTTGTGTGATTTAGGAATCATGGTGACTGTGGCCTCATAGAATGAGTTTGACAGTGTTCTTTCTGATTCTATTTGGTGGAAGAGTTTGAAGAATATTGGTGTTAGCTCCTCTTTGAAGGTCCGGTAGAATTCCGTGCTAAAGCCATCTGGCCCTGGGCTTTTTTTGGTTGGGAGATTTTTAATGACTGTTTCTATTTCCTTAGGGGTTATTGGGCTGTTTAATCTGTTAATCTGATCTTGATTTAGTTTTGGTAGGTGGAATCTATCAAGAAAATTGTCCATTTCGCTTAGGTTTTCAAATTTGGTGCAATATAGATTTTTAAAGTAGGACTCAAATATTCTCTGTATCTCTTCAATGTCTGTTATTTCTCCCTTTTCATTTCTGATTTTGTTGATTTGGGTTCTTTCCCTCTGCCGTTTTGTTAATTTGGCTAGGGGTCTGTCTATTTTGTTGATTTTCTCGAAGAACCAACTTTTGGTTTCATTGATTCTTTGTACAGTTCTTTTTGTTTCTTAAGTTGTTGATTTCATCCGAAGTTTGATGATTTCCTGCCTTCTGCTCCTCTTGGGAGTGTTTGCTTCTTTTTTTTTCCAATTCACCCAGTTTAGTTGTTAATTCGCTAATATGAGCTGTCACAATTTTCTTTTTGAAGGCAATTAGTGCTATGAACTTTCCTCGTAGCACAGCTTTCATTGTATTCCATAGGTTTGGGTATGTTCTGCCTTCATTGTCGTTGGATTTTAAGAAGTCTTTGATTTCCTTCTTTATTTCTTCCCTGACCCAGTAGTCATCCAGTAAAGAGTTGTTCAGTTTCCTTGTGTGTGTGTGGGGGGGGGCTTTCTGTTGATTCTTTTGTTGTTGAAGTCCAGCTTTATTCTATGGTGGTCTGATAAGATACAAGGGGTTATTTCAATTTTCTTGTATCTGTTGAGGCTATCTTTGTGTCCAACTATATGGTCGATTTTGGAGAAGGTTCCGTGAGGTGCTGAGGTGTATTCTTTTGTGTTTGGGTGAAACGTTCTGTAGATATCTGTTAGGTTCATTAGGTTCATGATCTGTTAGACTCAATATTTCTCTGTTTGGCTTCAGTCTTGATAATCTCTCCATTGTTGTGAGTGGGGTGTTGAAGTCTCCCACTACTAATGTGTTGTGATCGACATGTGATTTAAGTTTTAGAAGTGTTTCTTTTACAAATGTAGGTGCCTTTGTATTGGGGGCATATTTGTTCAATATTGAGATGTCCTCTTGATGAATATTCCTTTTAATGAGTATATAATGCCCTTCTCTGTCTTTTTTCATTAACTTCAGTTGGAAGTCTGTTTTGTTTGATATTAGGATAGCTACTCCAGCTTGCTTCCTGGGTCCATTTGTTTGGAAAACCTTTTCCCAGCCCTTTACTCTGAGATAGTGTCTATCTTGGATAGTGAGATGTGCTTCTTGTATGCAGCAAAATGATGGGTCTTGCTTACTGATCCAATCTGTAAGCCTGTGTCTTTTTATTGGGGGGTTGAGTCCATTGATGTTGATGGAGATTAGTGACCAGGGGTTGTTATTTCCCATTAGTTTGGTATAGGTGATCGTCCTCTGCCTCTTTTGGTTTAATTCCTGTGGGGTTTTCTATTTCCTGTTTTCTTGGGTGTAGTTTTCTTCTCTGGGTTGGAATTTTCCTTCTAGGATCTTCTGTAGGGCTGGGTTTGTGGGTAGATATTGTTTAAATTTGATTTTGTCATGGAATATCTTGTTTTCTCCATCTACGTTGATAGAGAATTTTGCTGGGTAGAGTAGTCTGGCTGGGCATCTATGTTTTCTCAGGAATTGTGGGACATCTCTCCAAGCCCTTCTAGTTTTAAAGTTTCTGAGGAGAAGTCAGGTGTAATTCTGATGGGTCTGCCATTGTATATGACTTGACCTTTTTCTCTTACAGCTTTCAATATTCTTTCTTTGTTCTGTACATTTGGGTTATCAATTATTATGTGGCAAGAGGAGTTTCTTTTCTGATCTAATCTGTTTGATGTTCTGTAAGCCTCTTGGATTTTTATTAGCATCTCTTTTTTCAGGTTTGGGAAGTTCTCTTCTATGATTTTGTTGAAGATATTTCCTGGACCTTGGAGTCGGAAGTCTTCTCTTTCCTCTATGCATATAATTCTTAGGTTCCGTCTTTTCATCGAGTCCTTGATTTATTAATGTTGTGGGTGAGAGATTTTTTAGCTTTCTAATTTTCTTTGGATGTTGCACTGATTTCTTCCATCGAATCTTCCATGCCTGAGATCCTGTATTCCATCTCTTGCATCCTATTTTTGATACTCACATCCGTACTTCCTGTTCTCTTCCCTTGATTCTCCATTTCCTCTTTTAACTCTGATTCTGTTTTCTTTAGTGTTTCCATTTCTATTTTCAGGTCTTGAATGGTATTGTTCATTTTGTACATTTGCTTCTCCAGTTTGCTTGTTTTTGCCTGGAAATCTTTCATTGTCCTGTCCTTTTCCTGTTCAAGCTGCGTCACCTTGGCTTGGAGCTCTTTAATGGTGTTATTCGTTGTTTTGACTTGTAAAATGGTGGCTTCTTTGAATTCCTTCATAGATTTAAGTTCTTCTTGAAGGGACTCTATCACTTTCCATAATGTAGAATTGTCATTGTTTTCATGTGTTTCTGCTGTTGTGAGGTCATCAGAATTGGATGAGCTAGGATAGTGTTGCGTTGTTGGAGTCATATTTCCTTGATTTCTGTTTTTTCTTGGACCTTTTGCCATAAGGATGTGTTTATTTGTCTGCTCTTGTCATCTTCTGGGCTTGGATCTACAGGGGATGCTTTGGTGTAGCAGTCGAATTGCTTAGCGATCTATTGTTGCTTACAGGGGGATCTCAGGGTCACTGTGTTTCTAATAGCCTGAAGCACTGTGAGCTGGTGCAGCCTATTCCCAGGTAATGAGGAATGGCCCGGGATTGTTTCACTGCTCCCAAGTCAGACTTCTCTATGTTACACACTGAGTGATCAGCCTGTAGTGGTTCTGATGGTATGCACCTGTTTGCCCAGGCACAGATTCTGTGGACTCTGGTTGTCCCCAAGGAGACTGAGAGGGCCCGGCTCCACGCCTAATATGTCTGGGTTTTCCAGAATACAGCTATGGTCCCCCAGCTTCTGGCTTCCACATTTTGGAGCGCTCAGCCTCTGTGTGCCTCAGCAGCTAGCTCCGTCTCTGTGCGCCTCTGTGTGCACCCAGCCCTGCCACTTTACTGTGCTTGCTTCCGCCCGGCTCCTTAGCTGTGGGCGCGCGCCTCTGTGCTTTCCCCCTGTGCACGCTTCTGCCTGGTTCATTTGCTGTGGGTGCACGCCTCTGCCCTACCCCCCACGGCACCGATGTAGCCGGCCACCAAGGCTCACAGGGGTCCACAACCTTTTCTAGATAGGTGGAGGGCTCACGTGGGGTGTGTGGGACCCAGTAGACTAGTGAGTGATCTCATGTGGGTTGTGAACCCAATCCGCCGCTGCCGCGGCTTTGGACTTCCCGCCGTGCGCCCTTCTGCTGTTGCTAAGACTCCAACTAGCCCGCAACGTTTCCTAAATAGCTATAAGGTCCGCCTGAGGTGTGGGATGCCTAGTAGGCTGGTGAGTGATCCCGTGTGGGGTCTGATTCTGTCTGCTGGGTATTAGAGTCGATCTTACCCGGCGTGTCTCCAGATGGGAGTTCCCGTTTCCCGGATTCAGCAGCTTCCGTGTCCGGGAGAGATTGGGGGAGAGCCTTGCCCTGGGACTTTTAACTGTCCCTTTGGGGCTGGGTGTGTTCCCGGCGGGTCTAGTCCCTCCTGTTTTTGCACAGCGTCCAATAACTCTGTGCTTTTTATGGCTCTTTTCCCCACGTTCAAAATGTGTCTGTGCAGGCTGCCACCATCTTGGATCCCCTCCACAAATGCATTCTTAACAAATTATGACAGACATACCAATTATAATTCTCTTTTCTGTAATCACTCACGTGGCCTTAGCTGGTATATTTAACTATCTTCCTTGACTATGCATTCTGTATTTCCTCCACACTCAGCAAGCTCCTCAGCAGCAATAGTTTTCTATTGACTTTAATCACAGAACATGGTAGCACCAAGAGTCTCCGTAAGGATCTCTTTCTACTCTAGACATAATCTTTCTTACCTCCATTGTGCAGAAGTAATCCAATTACTCATGGCAATCTGGATCAATCATTCACCTAACATTATTATTCCTTTCTTTTCAGCTTTTAACTCTTTATTATAAAGACATATTTACACAGGACAATCTTTACAGACATAATGAACACAGTCATGGGGACAGTTTCCTTTACTCAAAAGGTCTTAATATCTTTATATAAATTGCCATAAGAATCATACACAACCACTTTAAGTAAGACAGCCCACCAGGCCCATTTATTCCCCTCTTTTGTTTCTATCTCCCCTCTTTCTCAGCCCTCATCCCCCTTCCCTCTCCTTCCCTGTGAGGCTGGGCATAGCAGGCTGATGAGGCAGGAGATACAGAAATGGCAAAGAGGAAGAAGGCCCAGTCCCTGGTAGAGGTACCAGCAGTAGAAGAGGCACCAGGCAGCCACCACTTCAAGCCCAAGGGGTGAGGATGCTATGCTTGGCCCAGCTCCCCAGGGTGGGATTTGAAGCAGCAGAGCAGCAGCAGCAGATGGGAAGGCTTTGGGGAGGGGAGGATAGGCAATCTTGGGTTATTTTGTGCCTTGGGGGTCCTGACTCCCCCTGCCCTACACATATGTGAGTGAATATCAAGCTTTTGTCTTCTCTTTTCTCCCTCCTTGGAGGCCTCTGAGAAGAACATCTGCTCAGGCAAAAGATGAGGGTCTCCCTTCAGGGAAGGGCTGCAAAAGGCTTCTGGCGAGAGATGAGGCCTCTTGATGTGATGGACCCCACGTACACATCCTCCCATCTCTTCTTTCTTCCTTCTCTCCTTCCTTTCTTCCCCTTTCTCTATCCTCTGACATTCCCCCAAAAGCCATGAGAACAAAGGTCCAGTCAACATAGGGGCTCATGACAACCAGTGTCAGAGGCTAAATGGTAGTTGTGCTGCCTGTGAATCCCAATTAAAGTAGCTTGAGCCTGGAAATGCAACTGGGACTAGGCCTGTGTGGAGTACCATCTCATCACTTATGGAATATGAGAGGAGATGCTCCATTCCCATACGGGACATTTCACAGCTACCTTGCCTCTTCCTTCCCTTCCTTCCCTGCACTAATTCCGGCAAAAGGCACTTCATTTGCTTTAAAAGGACATCATAAAGTGGGAGTTGGGAGATCTGGTCCCCTCTGAGACTCTGCAGTGGCTCTGTGTGGATCACTTCTCTCTCCAGGGCCTCTGTGCAAGCTTTTGCATAAGGAAGCTAAGTGACCTTCAAGGGTCCTTTGGGCTCTGACTTTCTGTGATTTTTTTTTTTTTTTTTGGCAAAAACAGCTATTCTGCTTAGTTAGCTTTTACTCCCAGAAGAGTATAGAACCAGGTCAGCGTCAGCACTCTCCCCTTCTGACCTAGGGACTGAACTAGCTGGCAGAGAGCAGAAAGAGCAGGGTTGTTAGCTACAGACACAGTGACAAAGTACTTCATGGGCTTCTCTCCTTTGCCTCTTCCTTTAACAGGGCCGGAGAGAGTTAAGGAAGAGGTCAAGGCAGCTACTTTTCCTCCCTTCACCATACCCACATTTCAGTGTCCCCATGCACCTTCTATGGATCCCAAAATGCAATCCCTCTCAACCAAAGTCTCATCGCACATCTCTGTACTCCCTTCTGGGTGAGAGGTCCAATTGATAAGAAAGTATGGATGTACAGGAATCCACTGAAGAAGGGAGTGTTCCTGTCCAATTCCCAAGGCAAACGAAAAGAGGGAAGGGCCAAGTGAAGGCTAAGGCCAATAGACACGGACTAGAGCATGGAGCAGGCCAAGGAGAAACTGGGTCTCCAGTGGCAATCCAAGGAGTGGCCAGGAAGATGGGCCAAGTATATCCTTGTGAGAGAAATGGAATCATCCAAATGAGGGGCAAGACCACGCCATTAGAGGAGCATGGTGGGTGAGAAGAGCAGGGACCATCAGCAGCTGTAACAGGTGCAAGATGAGCGCCAAATGGATATGAGGGTTCCAGAGAAGAGAACGAATGCATGGAGTAGAGAGAGCAGCACCAGGTGGGCACTTGGAGATCCCTTCAATCCTGATTCAGAAAGACATGGGTCCCTTATGGGAGAGACAGGGACGCTGTCTGCGGAATTTCCTCCTGCGTCCCTGCCAGGGCCCTGGTCCAGTCCTTGAAGCTCTGGGCTGCACCAGGTAGCACATGTTGCCTTCTTCTAGCCCTTTCCCATCTGGAAAAAGCATCAGTGGCACTCCACACACAGCAGTCAAGGAGAGCCAGAGCAACAGCAGCGCCTGCACGCAGAGCCGCAGATTCATGCTGCAACTCTGTCCGCAGCGGCCCTGAAGAGCCGGCAGGTGGGCAGAGAGGCTGGGCACCCCGGATGCAAAGAAAGGCGTGAGCCAGGGCTGGCATGTATGGACACGGAGCTCACGGGGCTCCTAGACCCCAGGAGAGTGAGTGTCCCAGCCGCGCTGCTGGCTCCCGGCTGCCTCTGCTCTGGTGCAGCCTCCTCTGCCGCTGTGGGGCAGCGCCAAACTGGCCTTGGTGGCAAACAACTCTGCAAGTAGCTGACTGTGCTCTGCCGGCAACTGCCAACTATCCGTTGGTCCAGGCTGCTAGAAAGAATGCTTCCCTGCTCTCTTCCGGGGCTGTGTTTTGCAGCTTGTGGTTTGGCCGCAAGTCCACTTGGTCATGTGGTCATCGGGAGGGTTGGGGTGGGGGCAGGAAGCTATTATTCCTTTCTTAACCTGTTGGTTTAAAGAAAATTGTCATTCCTGGCAAGAAAGCTCCCACCCCTACCCCCCCAAGAACTAAAACTTCTAAGCCAACAGAACTTAAGGTTATGGAAACAGGAAGCAATGATTTTTCTAGTGGGCTACTAGGAGTGATAGTGAGTAGAACTATTTCCTTTTCCACCCCTTGATTCCTGTACTGTGGGTCCTGGCTATGGGAGAAACCATACTATATATTGGACACTTAATGAAAACATATACTGCTCACTGAAGAACACCACCCGAATGTCCCAGGATGTTGCCACCTAATTGGCACCATAGCTGTGTCTTCTAAAGGCCATTCCATGTTTCTATCAGCTGCTTCAGGTGGTGGGAAACATGGTATGACCAGTGGATCTCATGATCCTGGGGCTCATTGTTGCACTTTTCTGGTTATGAGGTGAGTTTTCTCACAAGTCTGATTCATAAGATTTTTTTCAAGTCAGACTTTCAGATACTCTGAATAACAAAGAAGAAATGTATAGTAAAAGTAGGATAAAGAATCTTAAATATCTACATGGGTGGCTCAAATCTTGTTCTGATGCCAAAGAATTTTGCTAGAAATTTGTAAAAGAAAGTTTAGTTTACATTCTAGGTTGGAAGGCCTGCAAGATACCTCAACATGTAAAGGAGTTTTCTCACAAGTCTGATTCACAAGTCTGATTTTCAGGTGGTCTGAATAACAAAAAAGAAATGTCATAGTGGAAAGCAGCTGTCGTTCTGATCTATATTATCTTTCTTTGATCCCTAGATATATATGGTGGAAGAAAAAAACAAATTCCTACTTCACATTGACCAATGAAGGGGTTGTTAACCATAATTTTGTGTGCATAGTACCAGTTTTGCATTCATGAGCCATTTCTATGCCTCAGTTTCCTCATCTTCCTCACCTTAGGTGCTTTACACTAGAAGAGTTAATGCTTATAAGCCTTGGAGGAATGCTTTGCATATGACAACAGCTCCATAAATTTAAGTATGGGTACTATTCTAGTGCTACCAACTTTGAGACTGTGGTTAACATCATTCTAAGCACTCTAACAGTAGGAACTGAGAGGTGCTGAGAAGTGAATAGCAGGAATTTCTAGATACCAGGATTTATTCAGTCCTCATATTTGTTCAACGCTAGTGAAATTTTAGATATTCTGAAGAAACAAAGAAAAATTGTCATGTTGGAGGGCAGCTAGATCTCTGGTCTGGATTACCGAGTCCTAATGTCCTTGTACAAAGTGTTTGGAATCAAAAGCTTCTCAGCTATATTATCAGTGTGTCAGTAATACCTGTCCAGCATTGTTCTATTTGTTATCTGAAGAATCCTAGCCATACTCTAGTCAGAATGGGATGTTTCTATAACAAATTGATTTTCCTAAGACCTGGGACAACTGAGGGATAGCAGCTCCATGATTCTCTCCAATTGTCTCTACTTAACCTGTAAGTCCTATAATACAACTGTTGAGAGAGTGCAGATTTGATCATTTGGTAGACACATAAATGAAATATGACAGACATAAACATAGTAATCCAGAGACACACTCCTGCATACACTTCACTATTTATAGCTCGTGAATGAGAAAACATTGTACGCCAATTCCTGATTGTGTATGCGTCTTCATGAATACAGTGTGTATGTGTCTCTGTGCGTTTATCTCTGTGTGTATATGTGTGTGTGTGTGTGTGTGTGTGTGTGTGTGGTCTTTTGGACTGAGGGTAGGGAGGCTGGTTATTCTTATGAAATTTCATTATGGTTTAATTATTTTTTTCATGAGATAAGCCCAGAAGGCCTTTGTTTCAAATATTATTTCTAATTATTCATAGCTTATGAATGCAATCACAAATAAGGGTGAGAAGGTAAGTTTATTAAAAATGATGTACTATTCAAATTTAAAAGGAAAGAAAGTCATTTTATAATTAAAGCCCTACTCAGATAATGAGGTCTCTTTGGCAATATCTATTCTCTGGTTGCTAGAACTTTTGAGTAAATTAACAGAATAATGATCCTATATAGGTACACGCAGAGGTCCAATCAAAGTGATCTGAGAGGCCTGGCCCTCAGAAAAGAACTTGGAGGCCAGTTCAAACCATCATCTTTTGCAGTGAGTCCTTCCAAAACAAGGTACCATATGACCTCTGCATATATACTCTAAATGATGGAAAGTTTGCCATATGACAAGGAACCTTGGTTTGCTGAACAACTTGATGGATCAGGAAACGTCACCTTATACTGAACTGAATAACTAGAATCAAGTTCACCTATAGCTTTCTTTCATACATAACTTTAATACCTTGTAAGACTCACACTCAATCCACTTTTCTAAGTCATCATATATGTGAACATAGGGAGCACAGATTCAAGGCCAAGCACATGTCTACACATACACACATAAGAAAACATGCTTTCCTAATCTGTTTTAAATATTTTTACATGTTTCTCATGTGGCCTGACTTCTAGATCTCCTCTGAGACTATGGGATATCATAAAAGAGTATACAGAAAGATTTAGCTAGAAGGTTGGCAGGAGTACTGTGAAATAATGGTTTTTGAATAAGACATGACTTACCTATTCAAATTCAAATTAAGTGATGGTTACCTACACAAGACTAGGTCCATTAACATCATAAATGGAGAAAAGGCCCATGAGGTCCCAGTCCTCCTGAGAAGCTATATATAGTTAATGATTGCTGAGGAAAGGGAGTAATTTGTCAGTGGAGTAGCCACTGGTAACTTGCTTTTGCTCAAGTACATAATCTACCACTCATACTCATGCAAGCAAATCTAATTAAACTCAGTGAAATCACACACAAAAGGAGCCATAAAAGTAGGAAATGGATTTACTGGGAAGAAGGTGTTCAGCAGAAGGAAGGGGATAAGAGTAGATAATGGTGGGAATGGAATATGGTCAAAGGAACTTGTATACATATGCATGTATATTTTTGAACTCCCATGCCAGGCTTCAAATTTCAATTAGAAGCACAGAATCACAACCTATGATTTTACGACATTCAATTCACAAAATGTACTAGAGTTACTGTTATTGTGGCAATTCGAGAGGCCAAGATGTAGGATGTATGTTTAAAGTACAGCTTTCTTAGATTTGTTCATTATTGCTATTCTTATATAAGACAAGGTTTCATTTGACCCAAATATTCCAGAAAAACCTTGAAGCTTCCCCTGTCACCTCTTTATCCATTTGGTGGTTACTAAGCCCTCCTATTTCCTGTGTAGTAGATTCTGACTACTTAACATTCCTAGTTCCAAAAAGTGAGATCTAGTGCACAGTTTTCTAAACTAAGATAGTCTATTAAAGCCAGTAAGATGGGTCAGTTGGTAAAAGATGTGCTGCTCAAGCCTGGCAACTTAAGTTCAAGTCTCAAAATAAACAACAAGAAAGGAGAGGACAGATGCCACAAATCTGTACTCTAATCTTAGCACCTGTGTCATGGTATGCACACATATATGTAAATGATAACAATAGTAATAATAATATCCATTATCATATGCTAAAGTAGGAATTTTCATACTGGTCATGATCCTTAAAGAATAATTGTAAATGTATGAAATTTCAAAACCACCTGGATGAACACCTGTAACTGGGTATTGCCTTATGATTTTGGTTCCCATACTGGATTTTGTGTTTGTAGTCACTCTAGTGCCAATAACAAATATTTTACTATCTCAGCCTAATGAGAAAATAACAAAGATCCTATCTGCTGAAGAGCCAGGATTTAAATCCAGATATGTGATTATACAGCCTGTGCTATTTCTTTTCTTGGCAGTCTGTGCTCCTAAGCACCATGAAATAATTTGCTTCTTTTGAAGAAACAGTAGCATCTTTGTAAAGGGAGTTAGATTGATATAAATTAGATTTAGTAAATATCTAGGGGATTCTGATACAGTCTCTTAATCCAGGGCATGAACATCAGATTGGCTGTGGGCAATTAGTTTATCAGTTTATGGACTAAAAACAAGGATGAGCTCAGGTGAAATGAGGGGAGTCTCTATGGACTAAAAACAAGGTTTATGGCCTGGCATTGTTTTCAGCTGCCAAGTAGGCAAAGCCCAGATTAAGCTGAAGCCAGGTGGACCAAGGAGAGATCCTATTTAAGGACAAGTGGATGGAGCCCAGGGATGTGAGGTGGGAGGTGGGGGGTGGGGCCCATGTAGAGAGCTCCTCATGCTAGTAGAAACAACAACAACTAGTTTATTTGTCTGATGGAGAAAGTGCTGGCAGACTGACCCAGATCTCCCTGAGGCAGAAAGAACCTGGTGAGCAGAGAAAGTCTCAGCAAAACGGAAAAGACCAAGGACTAAACTCTGTGGCTCAGCTTTTACCTAAAGATGTTTGACCTGTCCGAACAGTGGCCTGAATGGAACTGTAGCCAGCTTCAAAGACTTAGGCAGAGCAACAGAGCTGTTGATACAAAGAAAATAAGTTGGTTTACAGACGGATGAGGTCTCCCAGAGAGTAGAAAGCCTAAAGCCTTATTTAAGATGAAGCTGCCATAACCAATTTACCCTGATGGATCTACGTCTGAGATATTCCAGAAGAAAGACTGTTAAGTACATTAAAGGGTCTACCCCAGAGATTGTGTTCCTGACAACTGAGGACCTGCCCCAGAGACTGTATCCTTCTAAAAGGTTAGGAAAATAGTTATAATAGTTATCAATAGGTTTAGTGGTTAGGTAATAGGGGTTGTAGTCATTCTTAGGGTTAGTAGTTAAGTGAATGTTTATAAGTGAATATAGTTATCAATAAATATATATTGAATAATTAAAATGGTTCAGTTTCACATCTTTCATTAGACTTTTGGAACTCAGTGTTTCTCACAGTATTATTAAATGACAAATTTCCAGAGATCTTGGAATATTGTAAGAACCACTTAGTTTTATATTTGAATTCATTTTTACACTCTAAAAGAATCATTTTCATATTGTAGTCACCTTGTAACTAAGTACTGATATATCCTTTTAGAACACACACTTTTATTTTCAATACAAAAACCCATGTACAAAAATGCAAGAATGCCAAATGTCATCATGGAAGACCAAGAGGAAGGAGAGTAGTTCCAAGCTGTGATAAGAAAGAACCAATTAAAGCTATAGGTGTTCTTCACTCCATAAGCACTGAAGGTACCCCCAAACATGCAGATCATCTCACAAAGCAAAAATATATATTGATCATGTTGCCCAATTATAGAAATTTCAGCAAGTAAAGATGAATTTCTATTGAAATAGCACAGTATATTTGTTGTGTAGGAGTTTTTTTCTCTGAATTTAAGGCTTTCCATCTTGGAGGGAAACTTCTTAAGACACTTTTTAAGGATATATAAGAGTAGATCCAACAACAAGATTTCTTTTTACTTTTTAATTGAAAAACTCATACAACATATTTTGATCATACTGTCACCTCTGCCATCTACTCCCAGATTCCCCCCTCCACACACACACACACATACAACCTTATGAAAACACAAAATCTGAAATCATAGCATACAACCAAAGACCAGGACCAGTAAGATTTTTTTTTTAATGCCCAAATAAAGAAAAAAAAACAACATATATACCATTGAGTTCATTTTGGTTTTGGCCATCTGATGTTGGGCATGGAGCCTACCCATAAGTGTAGTTCGTATACCCTTTGAGACCCCAGTGGAGAAAATTGATTTTCCTTTGCAAATGACTATCAATTGGAGATAGATTACATCTCTTGTTTAGGGTTGTGAGATAATGTTCTCTTCCCCTTCTCCATGCTGGAACTCTGTCTAGCTTGAATCTGTGTGGGCCCCATGCATGCTGTACAGCTCTGTGAATTCAAGTATGCATCAGTCCTGTTGTTTCTAGAAGACACTTTTTTGGAGCCATCCATCCTCTATGGCTCTTACAATCTTTCTGCCTCCTTTTCCTCATAGCTCCCTGAGCCCTGAGGATAGGAGCTTTATGAAAACATCCCATTTAGGACTGAGTGTTTCAAAGTTTCACACTCTCTATACATTGTCCAGCTGTGGGTCTCTATGTTAGTTCCCATCTATTGCAAGAAAACTTTTCTCTGATGATGACTGAGCAAGAGACATTGATCTATAGGTATAGTATAGTGGAATGTCATTTTATTGTTATGTTCCTTTAGCAGAACAATAGTATTTGCTTTCCTTCTAGACTTATAGATTATCTAGTCTTATGTTCTTGGTCACTTGAGCAGTGTTGAGTATGGGTTTTATCTCATGGAATGGGTGTTAATTCCAATAAAATAGTGGTTGGTTACCCCCATAACATTTCTGCCACTATTATACCAGCATATCATGTAGGTAGGTCACCACTAAAGATCACAGAGTTTATACCTGGGTTGATATTTACCTTTCTCCTGTGGTAGAGTACAAAGAACTTTCAAGTACCATGAACACTAGTCAGTAGAGGGGAAGGCACCAGCTCAACTTCTCCATATTCAATAAGATATGTTAGTATTATATTCATCAATGAGGCCTTAGCATCAATTTTTGGATCTATCTGTTTGCCGGGGAAGCCCCTGTATTCTTTGAGCCCTGCCTTTGGAAGTTAAGCATACTTCGATTTTTACTGTTTTATATAGCAGTGAGTCTCATTCTTACACAAAGTTCATATCATATAATTTACCACCAAATATTCAGGTCATTTAATTGTGTACCTTTCTGTAAATCCTCCTTAATTAGGCTCTCTCTCTCTCTCTCTCTCTCTCTCTCTCTCTCTCTCTCTTTCTGTGTGTGTGTGTGTGTGTGTGTGTTTGCCTCTGTTTCATTCTGTGTAGTGTTCAGAGACTGTCCACAGGGTCTACTGGTCATTGGTGATTTTGCTTGATGAACTCTGAAAACAATGATGGTTTCTGAAGGCATTTCCTATTGTTGGTCTTTTATAGACAAGATTTTTGAATTCTTTCTCTTTTACAGATTTTCCCTAGTTCTTCTACCCCACCCCACTTCCATGCCTTTCTTTTTATTCATTAATTACTTGTTTATTTTACAACCCAATTGCAACGCCCTCCCTCCTCTCTTTCCAGTCCCACCCTCCACCCACTTCTGCCATACCTCTTGGCCCCTGCTTGGTAGCAACCCACTCTGGCATATCAAATCACATCAGGACTAAGTGCCTCCTCTTCCAATGAGGAAAGTCAAAGGCAGTTCTGCTAAGAAAATGGAGTCCAGAGGGAGGCAACACAGACCAAGGCAGAGATAGTCCCCATTCCAATTTTTAGGGGATCCACTGAGGACCAAGCAGCTCATCAGGTTCACGTGTGTAGTGAGCCTAGGACCAGTCCATGCAAGTTGCTGGTTCAGTCTCTATGAGCAACCCATGCCTCAGTTAATTGACATCTACACTGTTTCCAGTTTCTAGCTATTGTGAATAGAGCAGCAATTAAGGTAGTTGAACAAGTGTCTCTATAGCAGGGTGCAGAGGCTTTTCGGTATATGCTCAAAAGTGGGATACCTTGAGGTAGATCTAGTCCCAACTTTCAGAGGAATTGACACATTGAGTTCCATGGTGGCTATACAAGATTACACTCCCACCAGCAATAGATAAGAGCTCCCCTTATGCTACATCTTCTCGAGCATGAGCTATGGTAAATGGTTGTATTGATCTTGGTCATTCTGATGGATGCAAGATGAAATCTTAAAGTAGTTTTGATTTGAATTTTACTCACTGTAGCAGTTATTCTTTAAGATCCCTAAGGCCCTAAAAAAAGTGATGTTTGCTGTTAGGTCTCAAACTCAGGACAAATGACTGGGGTGCCTACTTAATATATCAAGGCTGCCATTCTCCCTCAGTTCCTACCTGTTACAGGGTCACCCTGGGTGGAAAACCTTGCCCCCTACCCTAAACTTCCCTTGCCCCAGCTTCTGATTCCTGTATAACCTCAGCCATTTTGGCTATGTGGTATATTTGGCCTCTTAGTCTCTGGGTTCCCAAGTACTTCTCTTGCTCCCCTGTCCTCATGGCCTATTTCAGTCTTGCTCTCCCACATATCTACAATAAACCATCTCTTCCACCATACCTAGGAGCAGTCATGAACTTTTTTCATTCACTTGTAACCATACATCAACAGATACATTTTTTGTAGGGATAAGCTAGCTGTGCTTTTATACCTCTTAGAATTCTGATTCTCAGTCTATACTCCATCTTTTATCTCTCTCCCACACTGCAGGAACAGGCTAAGAGCAAGGCATCGGACTGCCCAGCACTCTACTTTCCCCTCCTCTTTGTTGGGCTTGTCCAAGTTCTCCTAGGCTCCTGTAGATGTTCCATCTTACCAAATGGGAAGTCTAGCTGCTCCTGACCTCTGAACTCTTCATCAGTGTGTGTGCTGCATCACTGCTCTAAATAAGGCCATCTGCCTAACAGCTGGAGCATCCTCCCATTTACTCTACCGCATGATGTTTTAAATGCCTAGAAAGAAGGTTTCCATAAACACTAGGAATCCCACAACACAACTGGCTCAGCAAGTCACTCACAATCATGTGACAATCAATCATGTAGTTGAATAAAAGGCTTTTGAAGTGCTCTAATATCAAGCTCCAAGTTAACCTTGGTCAGTCTTGAATATGAATTTATCAGCCACCAACAAATCTTTGAATAATTAATAGGTCCCGTTGGTTGCTCCTGCCCCACAAAGTGGAAGGTAAGTCCCTATGGCTGAAGACACCATACATTTCAAACACAGGGCCCAGAGGCCCCTGGGCTGGAGCTGACCTAAATGCCTCTTTCCTGACAACTCTCCTTCTTCATACCAGAAAGTGCTATTCAAGCTTTATAAGGGGAACCAACAGCAGTTTAATCCATCTATGGCAACTATGGACCACAACAATGACCAGTTTGACAGAATAAATCCTAAGGGTACAGTAGTGGTACACATATGATGGTAGTAATAACTGCTCTCTCGTTGGATGTAAGACCTACTCCACATGAGGGAACCCATGCTAGGAAATAGTATTTTCCAGGGAAAAGCCATCAGTTGGTTATGAAACACCAAATGGTCAGCTGGGAAAACATAAATACAAGTAACATTGCACAGAGTGAGCCAACTGTATTTAGGATATATATATATACACAAATATAACCATTAATGAAATAAGAGACCATGAATTTGAAGAGAGCAAGGAATAGGGGCTATATAGGGGAGGTTGGAGGGAGGGGAGAAATGATATAATTTACATTATTATCTCAAAAATAAGATTAATTTTTAAAAGTATGAAAACAACAAAAAATTAATTAGGAACAGAAACATTTTATCACTGAAAAATAATATTACAGATGGGCAGACTTCAGGAATTGAATATTTAGTGAGCACAGAATGGAACAGGTAGGACTCAAAAAAGGTCATGCCTGCCCTCAAGGCAAAAAGACTTTAACAAACAATCAGACTACCTTCCAACAGATATAAATACAATCTCAGGGCAAAGAAAAGAGCAGTTCCTGGTTGAGGTGGGAAGATGGACCAGATGGGGCAAGTGACTAAGTGAAAGCTCCAAGAGGTTAAGAGCTGGGCAGGGGACTGAGGGGACCCCCGCTACCCTGAAAAGTGAAAACCAAATACACAGGGACCTTTGTGAGCGACAGTGAAACATTCAGGAGAACTTCACCAAGGAATCAGTTTGGGGAACAAAACTACAAGGGCTTCTTTTGAAGCACTGAAGACTTTATACAGACTTTATGGTGGCAGAAGGTACTATTCAGGCTGCAGTGGCAAAAAGGAATCATTGGTCTTTCCCAGCTGAGGACTGCAACTGCTGAAATGCTGACCTGCCAGGTAAGATGCTCCTGCTGGTGCAATAGTGGCAACAGCGACATGACTGTTCTAGGGTAACCAACCACTTTCCAGCACTGGCTGCTCTTGCAGAGGACCTAAGTTTGTTTTCCAGCACACAGAGGGCAGCTCACAAATGACTGTAACTCCAAGTTCTAGGGGATCCAACACCCTTCTGGTCTCCATAGGTGGATATGTGTATACACACACACACACACACACACACACACACACACACACACACACAAATAAAGATATGAGAGCAGGAGGGAAAGTAACTAATACAGCTTTCAGATGGGATTCCGTGACTCGCTCTCGGCAGCATCCTGGCTGCTCGCTCAGCAGCAATCTTATCAGACTCCAGGAGCAGCTGGACAGTGCAGGACTCTCAGTAGGGAGTACATTGTCACCTTGGCCTCCAGCTCTATGGGGCTCAGAAGTGGCTGAGGGTCCAGGGGACTCTGCCCAAGAGGCCTTTAAATTCTACCTTGTCTGTTCCAAATACATCTCAAGATTGCTGCTGCTGCTGCTGCTGCTGCAGTTCTGAGTCAGGGCCTTGTGTAGCTCAGGCTAAGCACAACCTCACTGCTCTTTTTAGTAACTAGTTTGGTGGAGATTCACTCTGTGTGTCCTGGCTGTATTTGATGACCCTGAGGCACACATTCCACAATAATACATCTGAAGCTCTTTGAAGAGTACCATTAAATGTTTTCTGTAGAAATATTTTTTTGTCATACACAACAAGAAAAAAAAAAAAAAAAACATGCTCATGGGAACGGATAGCAACTGTGGGCCGTTAACACACCGCTGGTTTTCAAGCAGCTTCAGAAGGCAGCATCTGCTGATGAACCCCATACCTGTCACAATGAGCTAATCCCACCTCTGCCAGCTCTGGGTTTGGTTTGCCAGGAAGGGTTTATCAAAGTAACTGCAGATCACCAAACACCTGCACTATAAATCAAAGCCCGGTCTCTGAAACCTGTGTTTACAGTGATGAGCTCTCAAAGGCTCACCCTCAGACTGGCCCTATCTCAGTGCACCCAGCAAGAATAAACAGCAGGAAACTGTTTACGGGGACATTCATAAAATGTGTCATCTTGGAGGAAGTATGACAATTCCACAACTTGCTTAATAAACAAATGTTCATGATGAATTTTCAAGAAGAAAAACAGATATCAACTGTCATTTGGATGAATCACTGCTATTTAAACTTGAGAGTTAAGTTTGAAACTCAAGTTTCCATCATACTACCTAAGGCATATACCCCAAGTCCTGGAATTACTGCAAACTGGAAAATCATATTCTTAAAGTGTTACTGACTCTATCATAGCAATGAGACACATATCTAGAGGCCCTTTTCCTGGAGGAAAGAGCTGGACTTAGGAGTACTGCTGCATGCAATGTTAAGGGAGGACTCCATTGTTCACTAATGCAAAACCACCCGTCTAGGAGGGGAGCACC
>CAJQZJ010000072.1:4695371-4705793 GCA_907164525.1 Lophiomys imhausi
AGAAATAATAAAGGCGTTATACAGCAAGCCTGTAGCCAACTTCAAATTAAATGGGGAGAAACTTAAAGCATTTCCCCTAAAATCAGGGACAAGGCAAGGATGAAAACTCTCCCTGTATCTCAACATAGTACTTGAAGTTCTAGCCAGAGCAGTAAGACAATTAAAGGAGATCAAGGGGTACCCTATTTTTAATTGGTGTTTTTTCTTGATATCCAGTTTTCTGAGCTCTTTTTATAAATTATATATTAGTTCTCTAACATATTTGTAACTGGAAAAGATATTTCTCAGTATGTAGGGTGCCTCTTTATCCACATGATGGTGATCTTTTCAACTCAGAAGGTTTTCAGTTTCATGAGGTCTCATTTATGAATTGTTCTTAGCTCCAATGTTATGGGTGTCCAGAAACAACAGGATTAATTAAGACAGAATGTTTATGAGTAGCTTAAACACTCTATCCTGCAGGGAAGCTCTTTAAGACAGGAAGTAAACAATTCAAAATAGCTCCAGGGAACCTCTGAAACTCAGCAGATCCTCCAGCACTGTGCCCAATCCAAGCTTCCATAAACTATGAGAGTTGCTGAGAATAACTCTTAGACAAGCCATTTTGCAAGGAAGAGTCTCAGACAAGCTCAACCTGGAAGAATCAGAGAGAAGTCAAGCTGCCTGGAAGAAACAGAGACCGACTGAACTGCCTAGAAAAAAATCAAAGACCAGCTGAGCTGCCTGGAAAAGGCTCAGACCTACTGAGCCATCTGATAAGTATGTTCTCCAACCTGTTGGGCTGCCTGCAGGCTATGCAGTGGGCTTCAAGTTTCCAGCTTTGTGAACTGACATGCATGCTGCGGAATGCAGCTCTCCTCTATGCTGCAAACTTTCCTGTCTCAACAGTATAATCATTTAGGCTAGAAAAGTCTTTTGTAGGAAACTATAGTGTACCTTCTATGGTAATTAGTGATGTCCTTGGAATTTACCTATTAGATAGCAGCAGCACCTCTTTTTCCAGTCATAATAAAACATAGTATGTGAACTTATTGATCAGATTCCCCTACGGGGGACAAATTCATCACCATGTGAGAACCATTGCTCTAATGTAATTTTCTAAGTATCCAGAGAAGAAACTCTTGTTTTTTTAATTAAAAATGGGGAACTTGGGGTTCTGAGAATTAATGTTTCATATGGCACAATCTCTATTTTCCTCTTTGGCTGGTTTCTGTAGCCTGTACCATAATCTGATCAGCACAGTGGATTCCAGGATTAGCTTTGGAAGGAGGTGGATTAATTCACATTTGAAATCTTGAGTTTCTATTCTTCAGTTTTAAACTGGGCAAGGGGATAGAATTTTGGACAGAAGTCCAAGGAGCCACTCCAGGATCTGTCCTTCCACATTCACCTGTAGCCTTCATCATAGGATGGAAAAATTTTGTGAATGATGCACTATCCAGAGTTAGGTCTCATTATTCCTCTGACTGTCTAAGGTCAATTAGGAAGTAATGAACCCACAGAGTGAAGCATGCATCTGATTTTTATGAGCAGTCCCTATCAAAATACCAAAAGAATTCTTCATGGATCTTGAAAGAATAATTCTGATGTTCATATGGAAAAACAAAAAACCCAGAATAGCTAAATCAATCCTATACAATAAAAGAATGTTTGGAAGTGTCACCATCCCTGATTTCAAGCTGTATTACAGAGCAATAGCAATAAAAACAGCATGGTATAGTAAAGACAAATCTTTTAAATTATTCAATATATATTTATTAATAACTGTAAAAAATATATGGCTAATTAATCTATTTAACCTGCATTTTGATTATTGTTAATTTGTTTGGTAGTTGTTAATCTTTAAGCCGCCATTATAAATGAGCACACAGAGACCACATGTGGATTTTAACAAGCCTTGGCCTGAGTTGTGCAATCCTAGCCCATCTAAGCTAGCTCATAATTCTGTTACCCAAATATGACCCCATGTATACATACATCCCCTTGGGCTGCCATTCTCCACGACATGCCAATGTTCCTGGCCACGTGGAATGAGGTGCTTTTCTCTAACCCATGGTGTGTGCCTCCTTCTTCCTCCTGCTTCTGTCTGGAATGCATTCTTCTTCCTGCTGCTGGCTGGAATGCTTGAATCCTCTGTCTAAAGCTCAGGCTTCCTGTTCTAAACTCAGGAAGTCCCACCTTTCTCTGTCTTTGCACAATCTCAGGCCTCGGCATTTTATTTAAACAATCAGAGTCAATATAAGTTACAGTCAGCAAACAAGACCAATTAATTAACATTTAGAATGCTTAACACTACCCCAACAAATAACTGAATGCATTTATAACAAATATAAACAATTGCCTAACTACTAGCCCTAAGAATGACTATAACCCCAGTTACCTAACAATTAAACCTATTAATACCTATAACAACTATTATCTAAAAACTAATCCTAACCTTTTAGTAGGATACAGTCTCTAGGGGAGGTCCTCAGTTCTTAGGATCACAATCTCTGCGACAGGTCCTCAGTTGTCAGGAACACCTCAGGAGTAGATCCTTTAAGGCACTTAGTCAACAGTCTTCAGGAATATCTCAGACGTAGGTCCTTTAGGGTAAATGGGCTAAGGCGGCTTCACCTTAAATGAGGTTTGAGACTTTCTTCTCTCTGGAAGGCCTCAGCTGTCCGTAAGTCAATTTGTTCAGCTTTATTAGCCACTCAGCCACTCTGCATCAGTCTTTGAGGCCGGCAAAAGTTCCATTCAGGGCATTGTTTGAACTGGCCAAAGTTCCATTCAGGCCGTTGTCTGAACTGGGGGAACCCCTGTAGACAAAAGCTGTGCCACAGGGTTTAGTCCTTGGCCTTTGGCTGCTTTGCTGAGGCCTTCTCTGCTCAACAGCTTCCTTTTCCTCGAGGAGAGATGGTTGTAACTTTTCATCTCTGCTTGAGATCAGCTTTTCAGTTCACCAGCACTTTCTCCATCAGCTGATACAAGCTGCCTTGAATCTTGTCATCTCTAGCATGGGAATTATATAGCTTGGGATCTTTCAGGCTCCACCCACGTGGTCGTGGTCCTTAAATAGGATCTCTCCTCTTTTCACCTGTCTTCAGACTAATCTGGACTCCACCTACTTCATAAGGCTATTAGCATGTGAAAGCCATGCCAGGACATAAACCCGGTTTTTAGTCCATGTGCTGCTATATCAAGTGCCCACAGCCAAGTTGATCTTCATGCCCCATATTAAGAGACTTTATCAACAGCCCCTAGATATTCACTAAATCTAACTTATATTAATCTAACTCCCCCTACAGTACTGACATAGAAACAGACTAGTTGATCAATGGTATCAAATGGAAGACCCAGAAATAAACCCACACAGCTATGTTACTTAATTTTTGACAAAGAAGCCAAAGGCATACAATGGAAAAAGGATAGCATCTTCAACAAATGGTGCTGGTATAATTGGATGTCAACCTGTAGAAGAATCCAAATAGACACATATTTATCACCCTACACAAAACTTAAGTCAAAGTGGATAAAAGACCTCAACATAAAATTGGACACACTAAATCAAATAAAAGAGAAAGTGGGGAAAAGCCTCCAACTCATAGGCACAGGAGACAATTCTTGGACAGAACACCATTAACTCAGGCTCTAAGACCAAAAATCATCTGCTTATCCTAATATAAGAGATAGATAGGGCCTCTTCAAAAACCTCAAGAGATCTGCAGAATATGGCATTCAAAGATGTTTTTGTAACTTTAGATTTTTTTATATCGAGACATATCAACTCCTGACAGCACCCCTATTCTACCCCAAGTAGAAGATGAGCATTGAAGAATCTCCAGTGGGAGATGATTGAATTAGTCGCAAGCCTATCTCTTGGTAGGAAAAGCCCCTTGCTCCAACTGTAGACAGAATGCTGTCCAAAAAGGACAAAACCTGGAAGCAGGTAAGTTGACAGCCTAGCTCTGCCAAGACAGGGTGGGTAAGTCCTTCATAACCCCTGCTCTACAATCAATGTCTGTCAGAGAAATGGGGCCAAATGACTAAAGATCGTTGCTGTAATGTATGGAGAGAAAATGGGAACTGTCCAGGAAGCCACTGGTATGTCATTTCTTAGTTTTGGAAGCTGCAGGCCCTGTACTTCCTATAAAATCAGATATATTTATCCCTCTCAGGTCTCTGAGGTGGTTGAAGAACAGGTAGCTAGAGTCTCATAATTAAATTTTGAGTTGTTTAGGAGTCAAGAGAGTGTTATAGACCTAAGAAGATGCTTATAAAATTGTGTTACAAATTAGTATGAATGTTGAATTAGATATAGAACTTTAAACTCATGGAGATGGTTAGATAGTAGAATGTTAAAGTCAGGTGCCAAATACATATGGACTAGACATTGGGAATGTACGCTAAGCCATTTAACCCTCATAACTATGGCCTAATTACCTCTGTTGTTTTGTATTGTTTTTATTTTTACAAGAAAAAGAGCCATTTGTTGGACTGAAAGGGGAAACTGTAGGGGGAAATAAGATATACCTTAAACTTAAAAAAAAGTGAAGAGGATGGGGGATTGAGGGTGGGAGGGTGGAACTGGAGGGGGGAATAGGGAGGGGACTGTGATTGAGATGTAACTTGAAGAAATAAAAAATAAAGAAAAAAAAGAAATCAAGTTGCTAAGAGACAAGCCACATTTGCTTATCCAAATATAAGGACATAGATAGGTGGTCTTCAAAAACCCCAAGAGATATGCAGAACATGGTATTCAAAGATATTTTCTTAACTTAAGTTTTTTTTTTGATATTGAGACATGTCAGCTCCTGACAGCACTCCCTATTCTTCTCCAAGTAGAAAATGAGCATCAAAGTATCTTCAATTGGAGATGGTTGAATTAGTGGCAAGCCTATCATTTGCCAAGAAAAATCCCTTGCTTCAACTGAAGACAGAATGCTGTCCTAAAAGGATAAAACTTGGAAGCAGGTAAGTGGACAGCCTCACTCTGCCAAGACAGGGTAGGCAAGTCCTTCATAATTCCTTCTCTACAATCAATGTCTGTCAGAGAAAGGGGGCCATATGGCTGAAGATTGATGCTGTAATACATGGGAGAGAAATTGGGAACTATCCGGGCAGCCACTGGTATGTCATTTCTTAGTTTTGGAAGCTGCTGGCCCTGCACTTCCTGTATAATCAGATATATTTATCCCTCTCAGGTCTCTGGTGTGGTTGAAAACTAGATAGCTAGAGTCTCATAGTTAAATTTTGAGTTGTTTAGGAATTAAGAGGGTGTTCTGGATCTAAGAAGATGTTTTTAAAATTGTGATGCAAGTTAGGATGGAAACTGAGTTGGATATAGAACTTTAAACTCATGGAGATGGTTGGATAGTAGAATGTTAAAGTCAGTTGCCAAATACACCTGGACTGGACATGGGGGATGTATGCTAAGCTTTATAATTCTCATAATCGTGGCCTAATTATTTCTGTTGTTTTGTATTGTATTTGTTTTTATAAGAGAAAGAGCCATTTGTTGGACTGAAAGGGGGAACTCTTGAGGGGAAAAAGATATACCTTCAACTTAAAAAAAAGGAAGTGGATGGGAGTGTTAAGGGGGAAGAGGATGGGAAGGTGGGACCAGAGGGGGAAGTAGGGAGGGGATTTCAATTAAGATGTAACTTGAAGAAATAAAACTATATTTTTAAAAAGTGGGGTGCAGAACTAAACCGAGAATTCACAAAAGAGGAGTCACTAAAGGCTGAGATACACTTGAAGAAATGTTCAACAACCTTGGTCATCAGGAAATTGCAACTCAAAACAACTCTTAGTTTCCATCTCATACCAGTCAGAAAGGCTAAGATCAAAAACTCCAGTGACAGCACATGCTGTCGAGGATGTGGAGAAAGAGGAACACTCTTCCACTTCTGGTGGTAGTACAATTTTTTTGTTTGTTTATTTAATACTTCAAATTACATCTCCATCACAGTGCCCTCATTCCACCCCTCCTGGTTCCACCCTCCCACTCTCTCCCCCCTCTCCCTCCCATCCCACTCCTTCGATGTGGAGTGTCCCTACATATCAACCCCTCTCAGCTCAACAGTCATGTGCAGGCTAAGAGCTTCCTCTTGCACTGTGGGCCAACATGGTGGCACACCTAGGGCAAATCATTCCTTTGATAGGTAACAAAGTCTGTGTTCCTGATCCTTTTGCTGTTTTAGTTGTAGGATAGTTATCCTGTTCTATATGGCTAAAATCCAATTATAAGTAAATAGATGCCATGTGCATCTTTCTGAGTCTGGGTTAGCTCACTCAGGATGAGCTTTTCTAGTTCCATCCATTTGGTTGCACATTGCAAGGTTTCATTGTTTCTGATAGCTGAGTAGTATTCCATTGTGTAAATGTACCACAAT
This sequence comes from Lophiomys imhausi, assembly GCA_907164525.1. Classification (NCBI taxonomy): domain Eukaryota; kingdom Metazoa; phylum Chordata; class Mammalia; order Rodentia; family Muridae; genus Lophiomys; species Lophiomys imhausi. The sequence goes on from CAJQZJ010000072.1 coordinate 4,701,749, forward strand.
TTTTTTTATCTATTTGTAAGTTGAGGGACATCTGGGTTGTTTCCACTTTCTAGCTGTTACAAATAAGGAGTGCAAATTTATACAACCACTTTGGAAATCAATCTGTTGATATCTTACAAAATTGGGAATAGTAGTTCCTCACGACAGTCATTCCACTCCTGGGCATATAGCCAAAAGATTCTCCACCAAACCACAAGGGCAACAATGCTCATAGAAGCTTTATTTGTTATAATCAGAAACTGGACACAAAACAGATGTTTTTCAACCAAAAATGGATAAAAACAAACAAACAAATTGTGGTACATGTACACATTGGAACACTACTTAGCTATCAGAAACAAGGAAATCATGCAATTTTCAACAAAAATGGATGGGTTTAGAAAAGGTCATCCTAAGTGAGCTAACTCATACCCAGAAAGATACACATGGTATGTATTCTCGTACAAGTGGATATTAACCATATAGCACAGGATATCCATCCTATAGCCCACAGACCCAAACAGACAGCAACCTAGCACATAACTATCCTAGGAAAAACTCCACTCGGTAGTGAGTCTTGGACCCTGTTGCTTGTTACCCTAGATGGGCTGCCATACCAAACCCCAGTATAACAGAAAACTCTTAGCCTCATGTGACTGACTGATGAACTGAGGGGGCTCCCTCATCTGAGGACAGAGAAGAGGAAGAAGAGGAGAGGACAGGAATGAGAACAGGAAGAGGGAAGGCAAAAGGAGGGAGAGAAGGGGGATGGTATGGGAGGGGAGGAGGGAGGTGACTATTAGAGATGTAACTTGAAAAAATAAATTAATAATAAAAACAGAAAACTACTCTCCATCTCCTAGAAGCTAACAGTTATAAATGTTTCCTCTGACATAGGTGGGACTTTCTGCCCAAGTCCACTCTCCATGCTGGGATTTGATCTGGCTTGAGTTTGCACAGATCTTGTGCATGCTGTCACAATCTCCTTTAATTCATACATGCAGCTGCCTTACTGTGTCCAGGGTCACTGTTTCCTTATTGTCTTCCATGCTTCTTGCTCTTACAGTAATTCTGCCCCATCTTCTGCAATGATCCCTAAGCCTTGGAAGGAAGAGTGTGATGTGAATGTGCCATTTAGATCTGACCATTCAATGATACCTTAATTTTTTACACCTTGAGCAGTTTGGCTTCTCTGTATTAATTATCATCAATTGCAAAAAGAAACTTCTCTAATTAGGTTGAGAGATTCATTAATCTATGAGTATGAGGAAAATTTTAATACTATTTCCATTTAGCAGAAAAATAGTAAGTTTTCTCCTATTGCCTATAACCTATCTAGGAGCAGGTTCTTAGCCAGACTATGATGCAATATATGTACAAGTTTCATCTTGTGGAATAGCCTTTAAGTTCAATCAGAAGTGGTTTGTTACTTCCATGATGTTTGTACCACTAAAATTATCACTTTAGAAATTTCCTATATGTATATGAAAGAGGGAAGATAAATTAGAGTTACTCTATAATAGGGATACAGTGCCCCTACTAGACACCATAGGCTAACAAATAAAATTGCCAGTGCCAGAATGACTTAACTCTTTCAGAGGTATAGGCTGGTGAAGTCCCATAGGTACCCATACATTACAGGGTACTGCTATTGCTATTTGTTACCTTTGAGAGCATGATGCTAAGACCATATTGCTGAAGTCACAACATACCTGAGCCTTGAGACAAGGAGTTATAAAGCTGGTCCTAGCTTAGAAATTTCATCACTAATGGCTAGCTTGCACAGTGATGAAAGGTGCTGTGCATGGTAGCGAAAGAGAAAGGGAATCATCAGTCTTACCCAGCTGTGAAACGTATAAAGTACAAAACACCTGGTTTGGTAGAGACATTTTATTGGACTAGTACTTACAATAGTCCAAAACCCTCACTGTAAGAATATGTATGAAAGTATACCCTTGCTTATAAAGTTGGTGACTGTTCAGGACATCCTCCCCACACAGAGAAAGAGTACAAGGACACCCATATTATCTCATCCAATAAGAGTGCTATGGTACTGTGAAATGGGTGATCCTTTAGGCAGGAATAATTGACTGTGGAAAAACTGGGTAAAAAAGCCAAATACTAACTGGGTGTGATGGTACACACCTTTAATTCCAGCACGTAGGAGGCAGAGGAAGGTGGATCTCTGTGAGTTTGATGCTAGCCTGGTCTATAAAGTGAGTCCAGGACAGTCAAAACTGTTACACAGAGAAACTGCCTCTCAAAAAACAATAACAATAATTAAAATCAAATAAAAAGAAAGATAAATACTATGCCAAATTTATTTTGCCCAGATCCTACAAACTCTATCAGTGCTTTCCTTTCTAGGAGAGATTCAAGTACTCTCAGAGAACTCCAAGGGCACAGTCTTGTACATTCTGCAATAGATTGGTCTCAGTTGCCTTGACAGAGGGAAAGCCTGCATTTCACATGATCACAAGCTGCATGGCTGCTGAAAGATAGCTACAGTCTGATGTTGATTACTCTGTCCCACATGCATTGCCACAAACAATTCTGAAGTCTGTCTAACCATAATCAACTGTGTCACTTTAATGTTCCCTTTGGATCTTAAGGTTTCTTATGAATGAAAATACAATTTCCCAAATGAGGGCCTGTTATGCTGGACAGCTCAAATTCTGCAAATGAAAACCCCAGATATGAATTTTCTTCATTTTACTGAAACTTGTTCAAATAAACAGGATTTTTTGGAATCTTTAATTTACTTTTCCTTCCTTGATATTTGTAAGATTATTTAAATTTAATATTGGGATACTATAAATAGGTTTCATAACCATGAACACTGTGGAACCATAGAGGATTATAACTACTGAGTTGGCTCAAATTACAAATTTCAAAATAACCATGGTACAGTTGTTGAAGTGTTTAGAAGTTTATTTACCACCAATTTATCTAACTAGATCAATAATTCCATGTTTTCATGTTCTCTCTAAATAGATCTAGACACAGTTGTAGGATTAGGTACAAACAGATATACTTTTTCTGGAGCCAGGGATAGAACTTAGGGCTTTGTGTACACAAAACTAGTACTTTCCCTCTGTGCCATATCTTAAGCCCTTAGTTTGCTTCTTTGAAGCTTATCAAGATTTCCCAATGTACCTAACAGAACTCATACTCTTAGATATTCAGGAAATTTTTCTTGAAATTGAATAAACTCAGTCAACCCAGTCTTTACAAATTCTGATAGTCTGTTTTTGATACAATTTCTTGCACAATTGCTTTTTCTTTCAGATTCATTTATCTTCTTCTTCTTCAAGACAGAGTATATGTGAAAGAATCTGAGGTTTATATGGTCTTAGTTGTATGTATTCATTGCTACATAACAAAATTTCATAACCTTTGTGTCTGAGAACAATTTATATTAACTATCTCACAGTTTCTATGTGGCCAAATGACTGAGCAATGCAAATCAAAAATGCTTTGATACTCTATCAAGTAGATGTATCTGAGTCCATGTCAGAATGGGTATCATTAAGGAGAAAAATTGTGGTGAGGACTTAGGGAACAGGGAATTAATTTTAAAAATATTTCTTTCCTTTTATTTTTGAGATTATTATTTATTCATAACATTCTCCCTTCCTTTTCCTTCCTCCAAACCCTGCCATGTATCCCTCCTGTCTTTCCTTCAAATTCGTGGCCTCTTTTTACATTAATGATTATTGCACAAATATACGCATATACATATATATTCTTACTCACTGCAGGTATATGTAAATCAGCATGGAGATTACAAATAAACAAAATATAAGACTACTATACTATTTCATTTGTACAACGATTGAATATATCTGAAGGAATCTGTCAGCATTACAGAACTACTTATCCAAGTTTATTCATAAATAATGGACAACATATGGAACTAGCTTAGGTATATAACAAGGTATGTTTGAATAAAGGTATATATATATACACAATTTATTTCTATCAAGTGATAAAAAAACAAAATGATGTTATTTGAAGAATGAAATTGCATCATTAGAAGGAAAATGGTTAAAAACTGGGATTATCA
>CAJQZJ010000072.1:4705803-4748537 GCA_907164525.1 Lophiomys imhausi
TATATATATATAAAAGGTTCTATTTGGGAACAAAAAGAGACTAGCAAGAGAGTGAAAGGTAACTTAGGAGAGTATTGAGGAATAGATATGGTTAAAGTTAAGGAATAGTAGAGGATAATAGGGATATAATATGGCAAAATCCATTACTTGAATAATAAATATAAACTAATAAAATTAAAGTAAACTTAATTAAATTAAAATAAAATTATCTGAGAATGGCTTAGCTGAGCCCTTTTCTTAGTGTCGCAAGACTGCAATTTTGAATGTTGGTTATGGATTCTCACCCAGAGGCTTAGAGAAAGACACATTTTTTAGGTGGGGGGAGGAAAAGGTTTATTCTACATATACATCCATATCATAGTTCATCATCAAAAGAAGTCAGGGCAGGAACACAAACCTGACAGGAACCTGGAGGCAGGAGCTGATACAGAGGCCATGGAGGGGTGTTGCTTACTGACGTGCTTTTCATGGTTTTCTTAGCCTGCTTTCTTATAGAACCAAGGACCACCAGCACAGGAATGGCACCAACCACAATGGGCTGGATCCTCCTCCATTAATCACAGATTAAGAACATGCCTTGAAGCTGGATCTTTTTTTTCCTTATGATTTATTTTTTCCCTTTTTTATTATATCTTTTTCCTCAACATTTCCCCCTTTTAGTCCAGTAAAAGGTTCTGTTTCTTATAACAATAAATACAATACAAAAAATAAGAATAATTATGAAATCTATCACTCAATTTATTGACAAATCATTTTTCCCTGTAAGACTTAAGTCAATTTTTTATATGCCAGCAACAGATGAAAAAAGGCTCCAGAAAGAGTATCCCAGAAAGATGGCTTGACACAATGTTGGATTGTCAAGATAATGATTTATCTGACAAATAATATCTTAGGTTAGGGCAGGCATTTCCTGTTTTTTCCTTGTAGCAATTAACATCATAACTCAGTCTTGTAAGTAGATAGTTGAAAGAGAAATAAGAGAAATGAGTTATTGAGAAACTGAGTACAGCTGTCAAGGAGATTACCTGTATAATGTTTCTTGTAATTTCATCAAAGTGACTTTAAAATAAAGTGGTAGAATCCTATTCTGTTTAAATGCTCTAGAATAGAATCTGTATAGTGTGGTATATGTCTGTCTCTATATTGATTGCTTCACATATTGAGAGTAGCTAAAACAGCTGGGACTCTGACTTCCAATTGTGTACAGCCTTCTCTATTATGAAAGGATCCTGAGAAAACATCGTTACACACTAGCTGTTTCATCCCATGAAGAACTGGAGAAACACTACTTTAGAATGCTCTTGCTGCATAGTTCGGCATTAGCAGAGAATTAAATCTAGTCATTTCACCTGCTCTTTTACAATTCTTTGCAATAATACAAATAATCCACCAGCTGGTGGATTTGATGTGCAGTTGTTGGTAACTTGCTACCCTCTGCTATTTACACTATGTCTTGGTTTTCACTGTTGGTGGTTATTGACAGTAAAGACAATGGAAACTATATTTCCTTTGTATAAAGCCAAATGGAATATATGATAATATCCTTTGAGATACTGGCTTCCTAACTAGTAGGAATCCACATTGATTTGTTTTTATCAAGGAGAATTGCAGATCCAGATTATCAAGAGTGTTCCAGGAATAGAACCATTGGGGTTTATGGGATGGCACTACTGGTATTTTTTTCATTCTATGTAAACTTTACAATGGCTATGAAAACTGATATAAATGAATTAGAACATGAGGGCTCCCAACCCTGTAACTTGACTCAGTGCTCATATCTGTAGTCCTATACCCACTTTAATCATGGTTTGATATTTAGTGTCATCTAGACATCTTCTTATAAATTCATACTCTATAGCTTAATGAAAATTAAGAGAGGAATTTGATAACAATGAAAATCCAAATCTTAAAATTTTAACTAGACATAGAGAAAATCGTCAGAAATTTTAAAAAAATTTAAAATAAAAATTTATTTGGTATATGCATACATACCATCAAGGATGAGAAAAATCTTTCTGCATGAAAACCGAGCAAATTGCCCCTCATTAAAAAATACTTATAGGTAATCTAACTTAGAATGGATTGAAAAAAGAAATAATTCATATAATGTTCTCAGCCTGAAATTCAGAGTAAAATATTCATTGTTTACAAACATGATCAGACTGTGATTTTTTTTTTAGCCAGAAGAGAGAAACAGAAAGAGAAGCATTAGAAAAATTACAGATGGAAGCTGACTGTAAAACGATAACATGGGTAATTTCCAGTCCTTTTGGAGTACAGAAAATTATCCTGTTATTTTATGTGCTGTTCTCCTCCTTTCCTCTCCTCAGAAATAAAAGCGTTTCTTTTTTTCTTGAGGAGACATAGCCTTTTGAAATTAGTATTGTAACATGAACATGGCAAAAACATCACAATGGTAGACAAGTTCATTGGAGACACTTGGGTATACCAGACAATGAAAACTAAAAATATCCCTATGATTACTGAGATATAGACTCATGGCATCAGGAAAATAATTAACAAAGTTATATTTAAGCAGTTATAAACAGCAACTCTGTTGGTGTTTTGGTGACTCTATGAGGCCAATAATCTCAATAGGGAGAAAAGATCAGAAAATTTGTACATCAAATTGTATCCATTTGTACATCAAATGATGAGTTAACTTTTTCAATACACTAACCTGTTGTATTTATAACAAAAAACATATACTCATATACATATATATGCACAGTATCAGCATATATACAAAATATATCTGTTCTCATTCATTCATCTTTGGATCCTAAGTAACTGGGTTATTAATACATTTCACTAACTACACAGATTAGTACGTAAGTAGAAGATTAAGTAAATTAATGAATAGAGGCTGTAGAAGAATGAGTAAATTAATGAATAAATGCCTATGGAAATAACAAACATAATATCTAGGCACATGTCTTCTTGAGATGATTCACAAGTAATTAATTCTGTGTTAATATTTCTATTAAAATAATCCTGAGTGTAAGGAACCTACCTGTGCTTTCTTGTGCCCCCACTGGCCACAAGCTTCATTGAGGACTGTTATATTTTGCTTTAATTTTAATAAAAACTTATCTTTCATCTATTTAATAAACATTTATTGAAGGTATGGCATATGTTAGACAGTACCTTGCTTATTGAGGGTCCAGGGTGAGCAAAATGGTCATAACCCTTCTTGGAGTTAACATTCTAGAGGCAAAAGAAACAAAATGATCTCATACTTGACTACAAGACAAAATGAGAGTAACTATAGTAACTCCTATATAGAGAACTAGTATGGGTCTGTAAGACTTCCAATATAAAGGCTTGGCATAATCTGGGAAATTTCTTTGAGCTGAGATCTCACAGATAAAGAACTCATTAAAGTGGAGGAAGAATATTCTGAGAACATTGAACAGATCAAATACAAAGATTCCAAGGAATGTAAGAGCTCTTTTAGAAAGTTAGGAAATTTAGTCTAGGTGGATTGGAGTGACATATACGGCAGAAGAGAAACAGTTTGGGGATGGTTTATGGGGGACTTACAAGATTAATGTGTTGTAATCCAAATGCTTAAATTTAGGAAGCTCTAAAGGATAAGGAAGTGGGAAATCCAGAAAGAACCATGCAACAGGATTAACCAGATCTGTCTGCCATCCCTTAGATCAAATAACTTCAACCAATTCTGGACATTTTATCCTTAAGATGATATTCCTAGAACATCTAGTGGATTTGTTTTTAAGACATGTTTGTCCCATGCCAGGTAGAGTACCTTGCTGATTCATAAACAAAGAGGAGGTGGCAACTGAGAAAGAATAATGAATTCTGGCCTAACTAAAGCCCATAATGTCCACTATAGCTCTGTAGGGACAAGACCTTGAAGAGATTGAAAGCCACATTATGGGTACTTATCAATAACCCAATTGCAATGGAAACATGTAGAAGCTGATATGTAGGTGGGCTGGTGATATGAGGTCTACTTTTCTAAATGACCCACTTGGTGCTTTATAAACACTGGATAAGAATGGGGCAGTGTTTCAAAGATCATGGCAATCTTACCACATACAGTCCTGCCCAAGGCCATCTACTGAGTATCCTTACATCACCCAATAGTGTGACATTCTCAGCTCATTGACAGTGTGTATACTCCCATTATGAAGCCTAGTTCATTCTCAGAGTGTATGTGTGCACTCTCCTTATTTTGTATTTTGCAACAGTCTTATCCTGCAAACATGGTTAACTTTCCCTGGAAACAAGTGTTCCAGGGTGTTTTTGACTCCTGTGCTGGCTATGATATAAAGCCCTGAGAAGGGTCAACCCTGCTTGTGGGAGTAAAGATCCTACTCCATCTCCAGGTTTACTTATATTTGCTTTGATTTCCTCCTCCTACACTTGAGTGTGGATTCAGAGATTCTCCTCTACCTCGTCCTCTTCTCAAATCTCATTCAACAACAAAAAATTATTTATTTATTATTAATTTGTTTTTCCAAGTTACATCTTGATCAAAGTTCCTTCCCTCCTTCCTTCCCAGTCCCCCTTTCCCTGTCTTCCTCTCCCTCACTGTCCTCTCCTTCTCCTTGGATGAGGGAGCCCTCACATATCAAACCACCTCAGTTCATCAGTCACATGAGGACTTAGAGGTTCCTTTTGTACTGGGGCTTGATATGGCAAAACAAAAACAAAAACAAAACTTTACTTAAACTTGTTTCTAAAAGTATACACTGTCATATTATACGAAGATATTTCTATTAAGGTTTCCAAAGCATACTAAGTTTATACAAACATTTGTTCATAAAGGAGGTTACAACTTAATCTGCCTCTATTATTTCCACAAGGCACTGGCTTCTCTGTCATATTAAAGTCCATAAAGGAAGCATCTCCCTAATATTAACTTGACACAATGGGTTTGAGAAGTGGATCTAACAAGATCACTGCTTACTTGGGAGCTAAGTGTACTTGTGTTGCAAAATATTAGCACTAGAAGGGAGATTTATATACAGAAGAAGACTGTTGGTTTTCATATTTCTGTAAGAATTTTTTCTACTATATAAAACCACATATGGACTACTGTAGCTTCAATATGAAATTCCTCTTCAAACTTCCATGCACTAGGAACTTGGATGATGTTGGTTCCTAAAGGCTCTGACTTAATCAATGTATTAACCCATTAATAGATTCATCATACACCACTATTGAAAGAGGGTGGAAGGTAGGACCTAATCAGAGTACATAGATTGATGGATGCAAGTCAATGAAAAGTGTATCTTTTCCTTTGCCTCTTTTCTAATTTTCTGCTTGCTAGCTTCTATGAGGTGAGCAATTATGTTCTTTCTTTCTATCTATCTATCTATCTATCTATCTATCTATCTATCTATCTATCTATCATGTCTCTACCTACCTATCTATCTAATCTATCTCACCTCTCTCTCATCTATATATGTATATACATATATACTCATATATGTGAATGTGTATATATCTACATATATACATATACATACATATATACACATATACATATGTGTGTGTCTGTTTATGAAATCTTTTGTCGGATACAAAAGTGATGGGGCAAAGAACCATGAACCGAGACATCTGAAGCTGTGAATCAAAATAATTGTTCCTCCTTTAAAAACATTAAAAGAAATGGGGCAGAAGTGGAGATAGCAGATATATTAGGCAAGAGTGAATGGGGATGGGCAGTACATTTTAGCCAGAGAGGTGAGAAAAAGTTGTCATTAAAACACCTTTGAGGTACAATCTACAAGAGTTAGGTTTTTGTTGTTGTTGTTTTGTTTTTTAATGAAGTCTGAAATGGATGGAATTGCACATTTGGTGCCAAGGATGAGTCTACAAAATAGCCATTTGTTTTTCTAATGTATCCTGATTTTGGAACAGATTCTCTTGAGATAGAACTTTCAGAATTTATTTCTAAGAATTTATTCCTTTGAAGGGAACAGACTCTAAACCACTTCTAAAGGGAAAGTCTGGATTCTGTAGATATTTCACAAAAAGGGAAATTACTTTTTGGGAGACAGAGTCTCTATTCCATATAAGAAAACACATTTCTTCCTTCAACTAGAATCTTCCTTCAACTAGAATTTTAAAACTGAGGGTTACAGGGTAGGGGTGGAAGAGTGGGGGGTTGGAGACCTCAGGCAGCCAGTGAACACACAAGAACAGATTGTCAGTAAGAAGGCTTCATTGAGCTTGTTTAGTTGGGGGAACAAAGGTTATTTAAACTTACAGGGAGTTGGTAGAGACTTTGAGGTAATTGTTCATAATTGAATGAGACTAAGGTGCTGGGAATGCCTTATTTGCATGAAGAGGAAATCCAGGTGCTTTTTGGAAATGACCTTATAAGAAGAGGGGAAGTTTAACATGGCTTTGACTATATGACCTCCTCTGGTGGACAAAGGTAGGGGATACAGGACTGTGTGAACCAGGATATGCAGTCTTAGGGCAGTGTAGGAAGTGGTCCTCACTCCTAGTGTTCTCAAGACAAAATACCCATGGTTCGACATGACTCAACCACACTACTGCTTGAGACTGACTCCTCCTGTTTCCATGGCATCCCAGCCCCAAATCAATCAACCAATTTATCATCTATCTATCTATCTATTTATCTATCTATCTATCTATCTATCTATCTATCCATCTACTTATCTATCTATCTCTATTATCTATATATCCATTTCAGTTCACAATTTTTTAAATATTTTTATTGAAAAAAATTTTATTTTGTGAATTTCGCATTATTCATCCTGTTCCCTCTCATCTCCCACCTCCCCTCAGACCCACCCTCCACGCTTGAAATCTGTCCCAGCACAATAAATAAAATCTCATTGTGGAAGCTTCAGTGTGTCTCAATGTGTCCAACAATACTCCCTTTTGTCCACACATTTTTCTTGCAAGTGTTCACTATAGTGACTCTTTGATCTGCTGTGAGACCTCTGGTTTCTGCTACTTGGTCAATACTGGAACCTCACTGGAACTTCTCTCAGATATGCTGTAACTGTCCTGTGTCATGGATATCCTGTAGTTTTGGGTTGTGGAACTGGCCTTTTCTTGTATTCTGGCAGTTCATCCATGGGGTAGATGTTGGAGTGCGCCAACTCAAAGGCCTGGTTCTGGACCTGCAACCCACACTTGCAGGACCAGTTCTACTATGGAAAGCTGCAGGGCCTGCTGTCCTGAATGCTGCAGTATGTGAGGGGCAGGGACAGCTCTCCTCCTCTTGTGGCCCTATCTGGGCTAGCTCTCTTGTCCGCCGATGGTGGTGAGGGCAAATGGAGGGGAGGGCATCTTTCCCTAGCCAACACCACCACATAGAAGACAGAAGGCAGAGCTGGCTCTCTCATGCTCGCTCCATCAGGGCTGGCTCACCCACAACCCCTATATCCAGAACCAGCTGTAGTGTGCTATCCAGGCAAGGTGCAGTGGCTGTTCTCCCGAGTTCTGCAGCATGTGAGGGGCAAGGACAGCTCTCCTTTTCTTGTGATCCTATCTGGGCCAGATCTCCTGTCAGCTACTCATGGTGAGGGAAGAAGAAAGGGGAGGGGATCTCTCACTTGCCAACACCACCATAAGGTAGACCAAAGGCAGGGTTGACTCTCTCATACTCACACCCCAGGGCTGAATCACCCCAACTCCCACAGGCAGAGTTCTTCTAGTTTCTCACTTGTTTCCTATCCTGGGGGAGCCCATCTGGTGCTTTCCTAGTACTGGTCTGGTAGTCCTCACAGGCTACTCCATGGCGCCAAAGTGGTATTGGTATCAAGCTTGCTTTTCTTTTTTTTTTCAAGGAATGTTAGGCTACTATTTATTCATATGTTCATAGGTCAGAACACTAAATGCAGACATATCCTCTCTCCTCTCTGCCACCTACTGATACACATGTGACATAGCAACCACATATGCAACGCCTCTAGGGGCAGGGACAATTTTTTTTAACAGAATCCTATTTTTTAAATTTATTTATACATTTGTTCATTTTACATCCTGATTGTATCCCTTTCCCTCCTCTCCACCTGTTCCTACCCTCCCACCCTCTCCATCTTTTTCTCTCCACTTCTCCTCAGAAAAGGTGACCATCATTAACCCATCCTAGCTCTTCAAGTCACATCAGGACTAGCAGCATCCTCTTCTGCTGAGTGTGGACAAGGCATTCCATCTGGAGTAAGGTGATCCTCAAACAGGCAATAGAGTCTATGTCAGGGACTGTCTCTGCTCCACTTGCTAGGTAATCAACATGAAGACCAAGCTGTACATCAGTTACTTGTGTGTAGAGGGTGTAGGTCCAGACCATATATGCTCTTTGGTTAGTGCTTCAGTCTGTGTAAACCCCCAAGGGCCAAGGTTAGTTGGCTCTGTTGGTCTTCTTGTGAAGCTCTTATCCCATCCAGGTTCCTCTATTTTTCCTCTCACTCTTCCCCAAAACTCCCTGAGAACCACCTATTGTTTGGCTGTGAGTCTCATCATCTGCTTCAATTCACTGCTAGGTGGTGCCTCTCAGAGTATAGTTATGTTAGGTTCCTGTCTGCAGCCATAGCAGAGAATCATTAATAGTGTCAAGACTTAGCACTCTCCTATGCTGTGGGTCTCAAGTTGTGCCAGTCATTGGTTGGCCATTCCTTCAATCTCTGCTCCATTATTTTGTTTTTCTGAATGTTTATTTATTACTTCATTACATCTCCATTGCCACCCCTCCTTCCACCCTCTCTAGGCCCCTTCCTCCCACACTCTACCCCCTCTCCCACAACCACTATGGAAATCAGTCTGATGATATCTTAGAGAATTTGTAATAGCTCTACCTCAAGACCCAGCCATACCACTCCTGGGCATATATTGAAAAGATTCCTCACTAATCCACAAGGACATCTCCTTAACTATGTTCATAGCAGCTTTATTTGTAATAGCTAGAAACTGAAAACAACCCCGATGTCCTTCAACTGAAGAATGGATAAAAAACTGTGGTACATTTACACAATGGAATACTACTCAGCTAACAGAAACAAGGAAATCATGCAATTTGCAACCAAATTAATGGAACTAGAAAAGTTCTGCTCCATTTTTATGCTTGTACATCTTATAGTCAGAGTAAATTATGGGTTAAAGGTTTTGTGGGTGGGTTGGTTTCTCCTCCCTCCTCTAGGAGGTGGCCACTTCTGTCTTCATGGCCTCTGCTGCTAGGAGTATCACCTAGGGTCATCCTCTTATCTTCCTAGGAAAACACCCTAAAGAAGCTCCACCAAACCACAAGGACATTTACTCAACTATGTTCATAGCAGCCTAATTCATAATAGCCAGAAACTGGAACCAACCCCAGATGTCCCTCAATTGAAGAATGGATAAAGAAACTATGGTTCATTTACACAATGGAATACTACTCAGCTGAAACTCACAATTTCTTATTCACACTTTCAGTTAAAGATGTTATCTTTTCCAGCTTCCTGCTCCTGTTGCCATGCCTACTATCTGCTATTATGTCTTCCTACCAAGTGGTACTCTTACATCTCTAAACCCAAAGTCAAAATAAACTCATCTATATGTCAATTTGGGTAATAAAACATTAGTATAGCAAAAAAAAGCTAATGCATTCTTAGAACCAAGAAGCCCAAACTTCAAATTTTCAAGGTAATAAATGAGTACATCACAGTCCAAATTCTATTTATCTAGTCATTCTTTAAGCACTAGCATAGATTCATTGAGGGTGAATCCTTCCCCCTGGTCATTTACAAGTCACAGGTTAACAGATGTGAGTTTCCAGATATATCTTAATCCAGTCATGGAGGAACGTATAAGATCAATCATTGCACCATTGTAAATTATGTGGTACTCACTTTGCTGGATGACAACTAGTAGTGATACAATTGAGCACTGACCTAAATGTGTGATGAAAATCTTTTATCCATAGACTTTAAGGAAGAGAAATGTTTTTGAGTAAACTTGGTGCCCATGTCAATCAAATTGAAAGGCCTTAAGACCAGAGCTGAGGGCTCAGCGGTTAAGAGCACTGGCTGTTCTTCCAAAGGACCCGAGTTCAATTCCCATCACCCTATGGCAGTTCACAGCTGTCTGAAATGGCTGGGCATGGTGCCACATGCCTTTAACCCCAGCACTCAGGAGGCAGAGGCAGGTGGGTCTCTGTTAGTTCAAGGCCAGCCTGGTCTACAAAGTGAGTCCAGGACAGCCAAGGATACACAGAGAAACTCTGTCTTGAAAAAGCAAAAAAAAAAAAAAAAAGAACAGAGCTGAGACTTCTCAGAAAAGTAATTAAGCAATTGTGTGGTTTCTGGCCACAGCTTCATCCTTTGCCCAAGTAATGTAGGCATGTTTTCTTAAATCTTATGCTACTCTAACTTGATTGATTAACCCACATAAATGTGAATTCTTTAATGTGTATTTCTTGCTGGTTGTGTTCTCTTGATGAAAACCATAACTTGTGACAATCCTAATAATAGGTACCACCATTACATATTACAAATGAAAATGCTAGAGTTAAATAAGATCAATCCCTAAATTGCACAGCTCAATCGTTTTAGAGGTGAGATTTGGTCTGCTTCTAAAAACCAAACTGTTGGTTTGCAGCACTAGGTCATACACATTGTATGGTTTATTTAGGGACTCTGAACACTACTTGAATCCCCAAACTTCTCCCTAGCTAAAAAATATTGAATGTATGCACTGAGAATGTATTTGTGCCAATACTACTCCCTTAGGGCTACTATACCATGCTGATCATTAATGTCATTCATAGGCCTCATAGCCGAGTAATAGTATTGATTGCTTTTCTTCATTGGAAGCTTCTATAGTGCATTTAGGTTATAGATAAAGATAATATATAAGTATATATATATATATATATCAATTTTGTCATTTTTTTCAGATTTGACTACTTTCTATTGGATAACCAAATAGGGCTTATTCCTGTTGAAGACTAATTCTCCAGCTCTAAGCATTGCTGTGCTGCATAAAGTTCATTGTCTACTGGTGGGGCCCCACACCAATCTAATCTGTGAACTAGATAGAAAATACTTCTCTGAAAGTGTTTCTACTTTTGGAATCTCCTTTGTGTGTTACACATGCTTTCTGACTCAATCTTAACTCAATGGATCCTACTGCATTTCAGAAAGTTATAAATCAAACAGGATACTCTATTCCTGGTGGAAGTGGAAACCCCAATGACTTATCTTGCAATATTATTTTCTAGGTAACTCAAATCAATAAATAAGCATTTGCCTCACATACATTTACCTAGCACTGTTTTTAGACAGAGCACTTTTCAAGCTTAAATGTGCATGAACATCACTGGTAAGTCTTTAAATATAGATTGGAATTTAACAGTTCTGAGGTGGCATCTGAAATATGACATCCCTACTGAGCTGGACCTCAGCCCACATTTCTCACAGCATCTCAAAAGATAAATAAAAGTAATTCTCTGTACTCAACATATTTACAATTTAGTTAGATAAATGAGAGGGACAGTTAACATCAGGCAAACCATGTTGGGCAAGCTGTGATAAAACAAAAATCTTTGATATTAAGTCAGGATATGAAAAGCCATATTGCTGAGTAATTAATAGGTGAGTTTATATTGGGAGTTGGGGACTAAAGAAAAGAAACTATCACTATGGGAGGTATATGAGAAGAAGTCTGAAGGATGAATAAAATTTCAACAAGTAAAACACATGAGGACAAAAATATTGTACAAGAAAACAATATGAGCAAATGCAGAAAGGCAAGACAGCATTAAGTGTGTTTAGAAAGAGAAGGTAATCCTACTCACATGGTGAGAAGTAATGGGAAAACAAGCAGGGTAGTAATCTAGGACATATTGCCAAAGGCTTTGAAGGCTGTAAAGAATGGTATTTACTTATTTTTATGGATGATGGGAATGTTTAAAGATTTTAGACCAGTAACATTATAGAACCTATCATTCAGGAAAATTGAATGTAGCTATATAATTCTAACTGTGCTGTATGGACCCAAATCATTATGATACCTGACAACTTGTTGTCCATGTGGATATGTTGCAGAGTACTAGAGTTAGAAACTCTGAAGATGGTGTTCAGCACTATGTTTGAATATGGCCTCCAAGGATTCTGATGTACTACAAAGTGTGAGAAGCACAAGATTCAAGCAATATATTACAATGTTCAATGATTATGAGAACAACCTGAGGAGTGTAAAACAAAACCAAATCAAATACCGTATGCACAAAATCCCTAGCATAGGCAATAAATGGGGACCTAGGGGGTAGGATGTTAAGAATAGCACATTTTAAAGCACTTCAAATAAGAAAAATGAGGGTTGCCTATCATGGAACTGAAACAACAGTTTTATTGAGGATGGCCCTGAGTACAGACACCAAGAAGAATGTTGCAATAATTTGGTAACTTAATGATAAGGACCACACTAAGGATTTTACTTGGGTCACTTGGGACAGTAACAGTGATAGACTAAATTAAAAAAAAAAATTTCCAGGACAAGCAAGGTACAGTGTTAAGCAATTGTTCACGTAAAATAAGAAGATTAAAAAATTTAAAGGCTTTTTAAATGAAAATACTTTATGTCTGTTATGATTTACATATGTGTGATCCTTCCTAAAAAAGTAAGTAGTGCTCAGCACTGAGGTTTTGGGGAAGTGGTTGGCTCAAGACCACTCTGCCATCAATAGTACATTACTGCACTGATGGATTCAAATTTTATAGAGAATTAAGAGATGATGAATCTATGGGAAGTGGGACCTGCTTGGAGGAAGTTGAGTATTGGGAGCATAACTATATACATTATGTATTATTCTGGTTCCTTCTTGTAATTGTGATTTCTGCTTTGGGTTGGTAAGCTACTCTACTTTGACTCAGGCCACAAAACACAGAATTCCCCTTCTATGGCTAGGAACATCCAAAACCAAGAACCAACATACATCTTTATTCCCCTATTCTGTATCAGTTATTAGCCACAGTGGCAAAAATACCTAACACAGTGTTAACGATGATGATTTCTTTAAGAGCATAGCTAGACCCCAAGTGTTAGGACTTGTCTTTTGATAGTCATTCATAATTTTTAATCTAGTTTTTTAGCAACAAGATGAATTAAGGAAGTATCAGCAGAGAGGGTAGACTAATCAAAATGAGAGGGCCATTTATGCCTTTAGAGGAGCCTTTTGAGATTCCAGGACTAAAGTAAATCCTTCTTTTATAATTTCTCATAGCACTTTGTAGATATCTGCTAAATTGTTTATCACAAACTCTATGTGAATGAAGGTCATATTTCACCTTTCCTTCCTGTGGCTGCCCTACAAGATTACGTAGTACATAGTGGATATTTATTAAATGTCTGTTCCTTAAAAACCTCATTCATTTTTTCACTTTAAATCATTTATTACTTCATTATGTCTCCATTGCCTCTGCCTCCCTCCACCTCCTCCTGGCTCCTCCTTCCCACCCTCTACCCCCTCTCCCACCCATACCGTCCCTCCCGTGTGTGGTGCCTCGATGTATTAGCCCCACTCAGATCCTTAGTCACATGAGGTCTAAGAACTTCCTCGTGCACAGGAGGCACACAGGGCAGTTCCACTAGGGTGGGGTGTCCCACTGTCAGGTAAGCAAGTCCTCGTTCCTCCTCTTTTGGGTCTATTGATTATAGGATGGTTATTCTATACTACAATGTCTAAAATCAGTGAATATATGCCATGTGTAGTTTTCTGAGTCTGAGTTAGCTCAATCATGATGAGCTTTTCTAGTTCCATCCATTTGGTTGCAAATTGCACGATTTCCTTGTTCCTGATTGGGGGTAACTCTAACCAAGCAAGTTAAAGACCTGTACAACCAGAAATTCAAGTCCTTGAAGAAAGAAATTGAAGAGGATATCAGAAGATGGAAAGATCTCCCATGTTCATGGATAGGTAGGATCAACATAATAAAAATAATAAAAAACATAATAAAAATAAAATCCTAACAAAAGCAATATACAGATTCAATGCAACTCCCATCAAAATACCAACACAATTCTTTACATACCTTGAAAAAATAACTCTCCACTTCATATGGAAAACAAAAAACCTTGAATAGCTAAATCAATCCTGTGCAATAAAACGACATCTAGAGGTATCACCATCCCTAATGTCAAGCTATACAACAGAGCAATATTAATGAAGACAGCATGGTACTGATATAGAAACAGACAAAGTGATCAATAGAATCGAATTGAATACCCAGAAATAAACCCACACACCGATGGTCACTTAATTTTTGACCAAGAAGCCAAAACTATACAATGGAAAAAGGACAGCATCTTCAACAAATGGTGCTGGTCTAACTGGAAGTCAACATGTAAAAGAATACAAATATACCCATATTTATCACCTTGCACAAAATTTAAGTCCAAATGGATCAAAGACCTTAACAGAAAACCAGACACACTAAATCTAATAGAAGAGAAAGTGGGGAAAGTCCTGGAACTTATTGTCATAGTGGACAACTTCCTGAACAGAACACCAACAGTTCAGGCCCTAAGACCAACAATCAATAAATGGGACTTCATGAAACTGAAAAGCTTCTGTAAGGCAAAGGACCCTGTCATTAAAACAAAAAAGCAGCCTACATATTGGGAAAAGATCTTCACCAACCCCACATCTGACAGAGGGGTTGGTGAAGATCTTTCTAATATCCAAAATCTATAAAGAACTCAAGAAATTAAACACCAGCAAACCAAGTAACCCAATCAAAAAATGGGGAACAGATCTAAACAGAGAATTCACAAACGAGAAATCCAAAATGGCTGAGAGACACTTGAAATGCTCAGCATCCTTAATCATCAGAGAAATGCAACTCCAGATGACTCTGAGATTCCTTTTCACTCCTGTCAGAATGGCTAAGATCAAAACCTCAAATGACAGCACATCCTGGAAGGTTGTGGAGAATCGGGAACACTCCCGCATTGCTGGTGGGAATGCAAACTTGTACAATCACTGTGGAAATCAGTCTAGTGATATCTTAGAAAACTTGCAATAGCTCTACCTCAAGACCCAGCCATACCACTCCTGGGTATACATCCAAAAGATTCCTCACCAATCCACAAGGACATCTCATCAACTATGTTCACAGCAGCTTTATTTGTAATAGCTAGAAACTGGAAACAACACAGCTGTCCTTCAACTGAAGAATGGATTAAAAACAAAACGAAACAAAACTGTGGTACATTTACACAAAAATCTCACTCTTTAAACCTCAGAGTCTTGCAGACCTAAATTCTACTTCTGCCTAGGACATGACATATGTTTGACAGCATATAAAACCCAGAATTGTTCCTGGAGTGCAGCACATTTCTAATACCCATGTGATTGCTACTTAAAAAGTAGATGGCACCAAATCCTAAATTGAAAATTTCTGTGGCTTAGGCAACATTTTTGATTGAGAAATGACTTAAAGATATTTTTACTTTTTTATTTATAAGATTATAATATCACTCATTGATTTATCCCTCACTTTCCTCCTCCCAATCTCTCTCCTTGCTCTTTTTTCAAATCCATGAATTCCTTTTTTTCATTTATTGTGGTTGCATGCCTATATGTATATACTTATATATTCCTAAAGTTATTTCGATACAAAATGCAGGAAATATTGAAGATAAAATGTTCTAGCAGAAGAAACAACAGAACCAAGTTTTGGAAGAAAGAGGCAGAAATATGTTTGCAATCATAAAAGTATTGACTTAAAGAAAAGAAATGGCCCTACAATTTGATAACTCAAAATTAGGAGGAGGGGGTGTATGTAATGGCTCACATCTATAGTATTTTGGACCCGAGGCAGTCCTTTCTCAACACAAATAAAGAAATAAATAAGAAATTAAGAGAAAGGCAGATCTTTGTGTCAGTTAATTATAATAAACAAGGTATTCTGATGTCCTTCTAACTGAAAAACTTCTCAATGCAAAATGAATTGCAAACATATATATTATAAAATACACTTCTGAGCATGCAAGATAGTGAAAGAAATCAAGAGAGTGAAGTAGATGGAGAGAAAGTATGGTGGACAGGAGGGAGCTATAACCAGAGTGGAGAAATAGGTAGGCTAACTGCAGACCAAAAGTTTTAAGGAAAAATTTCCTAACCTAAATGATATGTCTTTCCAAAAAGCAAACAGAATATCATATAGACTACACCAGAAAAAAAAAAATAGATCTAGGCACATAATAGTCAAGACACTAAATGTACAGAACAACAACAACAAAAAGACTATTAAAAGCTGCTAGGAAAAAAAGACCAAGTAATATATGAAAGCAAACATATTAGAATTGCACCTGACTTCTCAATGGAGACTCCAAAAGCCATATATGAGTGGTATGTGTGTGTGTAGAGGGTGGTGTTACAGATGTTTAACAAGTAAAGTAAAAGAGGCCATGATTTTGAGAGAAAATATGGGGTACATGGGAGAAGTTAGTGGAGAAAAAGGATAGCAGAAATGATGTAATTTTATTTTAATTTCAAATTTCACAGTATTATTTTTAAACTACTAAAGTCCCAGAGAACCCTTACAATCTTGTCAGTATTCCAGTACTTTTAATGCTGAAAACAAAAACCCAATGGTGGACCTATGTAAATGGAGAAGCTGCTACATTCAGTGTCTTTACTAGTTCTGGAGCTCTTAAAGGTGCTACCTCAAGTAAAAGGTAATCCTGAAACAAATTGAGTTGCTCATCAAGGAAATCTCAAAGAAAAACTTTTCTTCATCTGGAAAAAGATAATAATAATAACAATAGCAATCCTTATCACACCCCAACCCAGAAATTTGTTTTCAAGAATCTGCTTCAGAAAGGACCAAGATTTTAATTCAACCAACATTATTAATAGACATTTAACATAGAAAATAATTCAGTTATAGTAGTACTCCTCTTAACTAGCAAACACACATAATAATCTATAAATAACTGCCCAGCACCCATAATTAGTAAGCTCTCAAGGAAAAAGAAACAAATGTGAGGAAGACAAAGAACAAATAAGAATAGATTTGTACCTTTAAATATTTAGATGATTAAATATTTTAGACGACATTATACCACTGGATTTTCAAAGAAATAAAAGATACAGGCAAAAATGACCAGGATATAAGATTGTCAACACTGAACACAAATATTTGAAAATTAAAACAGATTTCAAATACAACTACAGACACTAAATCTTAATGAAAGGCTTCAATAACAGCTGAAATATAGCCTGAGAAATATCAGTAAAAAGAAACTGCATAGACAGATGTAGAGGAAAAATTAAAAAATATGAAAGAAAGCTAAGAGAAACAGAATATAAAATGTAAAATTTTATTCCAAATTATAAAATGCCGAACAGAATAAAGAAGATACATTTGAGGAAATAATAACTTAGAATTTTCTAGAACTAACTAAACATGATAATTCACATTTTCCAGAATATAACTTCTAAATAAGAAAAATCAAAGAGAAATCTATACACAGAGATGTCTTGGAGGAAGAAGAAAACAGAAGCACTGATTATATAAAACTGCAATAACAGCATGCAGAGGGCTTGAAAACAAGACAAAAGTAAAATGTTTAATAGGGATGTAAGTCAGGAAGTGTAAAAGCAAAGTGAAAGGATGCCCATCCTCATTAGCAATTAAAGAAACAATTTGCAACTAAGGAGGGACATGTCACTAAATTGACAAAAAATAGCAATGTAGTAAGGCTATGAAAATATAATATACACTATTAGTTAAGGTATTAGTTGATATAGTTTTATTTCTCAGTAATTAACAGTTTCATATTGTCTTTCAGAGTCAAAGATAAATAGCATATAAAAATCTATAATTTTTATACAACTTTCCTAGATTTGTAATTGAATAAACTCTTTTTCTTGATGGGAAGACTGTGGGAAAATAGTCCATACAACTATCCAAAAAAAAAAAACCCAAACAAATAGTATTAGTCAAATTATGCAAACTACTTTAATGAGGATAGATGAAATATAACAAATGCACATACTATAATGTTGTAAATAGTGTAATATTGGCCAGAAAAGCAGCTTGCACAAAAAAAGTCATATACTACTGTAAACACTGACAATATACATCAAGTATTTACAAATCATAAAATTACAACAAAAAGCTATGAGAATTTTTTAAAAATTGTCCTCATATGGATATGGTTAGAAGGAATATGGTTTATGGTAAGAATGAAACACGGATGACTTAATTATTGTTTGTAATGTTTGTTTCTTAAATTGATTGGTAGGCACATATGTGTTCTTCATGATTTTCTGTATACCCAATAAAAAAGTGTATGTATATTCTTTCCTTTATTTGTATGTATGAATATATATCATAGCACTTTATGATAGAAATGTTAGTTGTAAAAGGACAGCAGCTTACTTCATACTTTATCTAATCTGGGATCCCAGCCTATGAGTTTATGGCCCCCACACTACTCCATGTAAATTAACCTATTCTAGAAACACCCTTAAAAGCATGCTCAGAGATGTGTTTCATAGTGGTTTCAAATCGAGGCAAGTAGACGAAGATAATTGACCTTCACAACATTCCAAACAAATTAGTAACCCCCCCACATCAGAAATATCCTAAAATCTTAATGTTATTTTACATGATTATATCTGTAATCTGAATGCATGAATAATTAGAGATAAAAAACGGTATGAACTTTTAAATGCTGCTTCCTAATTAAGAGACAAAGTCTTACCTTTGCCAGTCAACTTTGCCTTTTTTCCTAAAGCTTCAAACCCTATCTTTCAAACTCTCCTTGTTTTCCAACACGTCATAGAGAGTTCTGTTTCCCTTATGCCTCATGTACCTAACCTTTAATATAGTTTGAAATACACAAAGTTATAATAATCATATTTCGGAGTCAAGCCATGCACTGCAGCAAAGCCCTGAAAAGGAATACTGGATAATGAGTGACTCATTGTGATCTGTCTCAGTATTTGTTGAAAATAATCTTTTAATAAAGACATAACAGGTAGATAATACATAAACACATGCTTTAATAGGATTTCAATCTGCTTTCCTACAAATATATTCTGAATATGTTGCCGATCATTAGACGTGGTTGTTTTCCAAATATTATATTTAATAACACAATGCAAAATGTGTTATATAAGCTAGTGTTATAAGCCTTTGGTTTTATTATAATTTATAATAAAATTTAAGATGGCAGAAGATGGAAATCAGGAGATGACAAGGGGAATATTGATTATCTTTCTGGCCAAGAACTAGCTTTGTTCCTGAATTTAGGTATTCCCAATCCAGAAGCAGAATGAATAAAGAACAAGAAAAAGCATTAATTGACAATATAATGCCCCCTAGCATCAACAGATGTGATCCCTTGTAATGAAGCACTTGGGTCTAATTTGGCATCAATAACCACTTGGAACATCTCCTTGCTGAGTTCTTGCAGGCTATCCTTCTGAACCTATGTTTGCCTGGCACCTGTGCCCTGTTGAAACTGGCATACCACCCTATGGGTGGGCACAGTACCACTCTAACAGATGGCCAAGAGTATCATCATGCCAGATAGCTACTATTGTTTCTAGTAAGTTTAACTTAACAACAATTGGCACATACTAAATAATGGCAAAATGCTAGCCTATATTTCTGTGGACGATAAGCTATTACCTAAAGCTGACCTGCATGAATTAGAATTTCTGAGTCATTTTTACAGACTCAATGAAAATCCAGAGAGATACAGCATCATTACAGTGGCATATTGCTACTGGGATGTTAGCAAAAGAAGGAATGGCACACTTCAAGATGTCACATGAATTCAGCATCCCAGTTAGTTTAAAAAGACAATAATAAATAATTCAAATCCTTCATTATTATAAATAATGTTTGAAAGCATTATATGAGATTTCTGCTTGGTTACCTATCTAGGTCTGCTCCTATTAAAAAACTTTGTTCCATGAACCACCACTTCATGATTTGAGAAGTGTTTCTTGTTTATGGCTTTTGAGAGAGAATGCTAACTTTATAATTCACATATTAAACAACTGTTGCAAAGGTTGTATAAGAAGCCCAAAGACTATGTGGATCATGTCAGACATTTATGAGGATAGATAGTTAAAATTATATGAATGAATTCTGTATGCAGTGAATCTCAAAACTAGGGATGAAAACCACTGTGATAGGAGGGACTACATTATTAGTAGCTGAAGGACTCCTTGAATAACTTCAATCAACCCTAGCATTTGTGTGAGAAGGCAGATCCATGTAAAGTGGAAAGAAAATGGAACTTAAGTTCTATGATCACCTGCTCTGTGTCAAGTACAATAAGATAAACTTAACAAGTAGTGTTTGCATTGTGCAATTTCAAGATGCACAAATTTTAATGGCTAGAATGTAGTTAAACATCACCAGTTTCCCAACAGCATAGTTTAAAATCTAGTTATTACAGTTTTTTAACCATAAATAATTGCATGAAAGGCAAACTTCATCGCTGGCTCTTTAGTGCACAGTTTACTGTGATGATAAATATGCAGCATGACTAGTTTACCAGTTCAATTACTCTCTTTGAAATCTTTCATCAGTGATTGATCCCTGAGCATCTGTTATTCAGAAACCAAAGCATGTAGTTATATTACCTCCTTCTCCCCCAGTGAGAAATCTGTGTGGCATTACAAAACGAATAAGTAAAATAATAAAATAAATAACAAATAAACTGCAAGTGTTAACTCTTAAAGTGAAATCTGAATGAATAAATATAGTTAATTATAGAGGAAATATCTTGCAATGGCAACATTGATACTATCACCATAGATATGAAACCAAAGGAACTTGATGAGAATAAACTCAAGAAAGAATATGAGGGACGTATTTGTAAAGCATGAGAAGGTCCAACCAAAGAAGTCACTGACAAATATTTCCACATTAATATAGCCCTTGTAAATATATCACAATCATAACAGTGCAAAAGATAAAATATTAAAAACTGGAGTTGGAAAGATGGTTCATCTGGGAAAGATGCTTGTTGCGAACCCTGATATCCTGAGTTTAACTCTCAGAAACTACATGGTAAAAGGATCCTGCAAGTTGTCCTCTAACCTTAACATATTCATGTGAGTATGTACACACACACACATACACACACACACACACACACACACACACACACATGCACACAAAGATGAACGAATATAATTTTGAATTTTTAAAAAATATTGGAATTCAAATTTAGCAAGCTATCAATGGAAAAAACAAAAATGCCCAAGCCATATTGAAAAGCATATGTCAAGGCAAAAACTCCAAACTCTCTATCCCAAGATACTCTCATCAAACTCTTAAAATGTTTTTCTATAGAGAAACAAAACATTTTTTTCACTATTTTCAGTGTTTTGAATCATAGAATATTGGGTTAAAATTAATTTTATGGATTAATTTTATTTTTCTATCTATACATAAACAACAGCCAGAGAGTTTGGAACCCCATGAAACTGAAAAACTTCTGTAAGGCCAAGGACACCATCAAACAGACAAAATGGCAACCTACAGAATGAGAAAAGATTTTCAACAACCCTACATCTGACAGACAGCTGATATCCAAAATATATAAAAAGTGAAAATATTAAACAGCAACAAACCAAACAACCCAATTACAAAATAATAGGGTAGAGAGCTGAACAGAAATTTCTCTACAGGGGAATATTTAATGGTCAAGAAGCACTTAAAGGTTCAACATCTTTAATCATAAGGTAAATGCAAATGAAAATGACTATGATATTCCATCTTACACCCATCATTATGATTAAAATAAAAAATTCAAACAACAGCTCATGAGGACAAGGATGTAGATCAAGAGGGACACTCCTCCATTGCTGGTGGGAGTGCAAACTTGTATTACCACTTTAGAAATCAATGTGGTGCTTTCTAGGTAAATTGGGAATAGTTCCACCTCAAGACCCAGCCATACCACTCCTGGGCATATATCCAAAAGACTCCTCACCAACCCATAAGGACATCTCCTCAACTATGTTCATAACAGCGTTATTTGTAATAGCCAGAAACTAGAAACAATCTAGATATCCCTCAACCAAAGAATGGATAAAGAAAATGTAGTACATTTACACAGTACAGCTGTTATGCAGCTGTTAAAAATAATGCCATCATGAAATTTGCAGCCAAATGGGTGGAACTAGAAAAACTAATCTTGAGTGAGATAACTCAGACCAAGAAAGCTGCACATGACATATATTTATTTATATATGAATATTAGGTGTAAAGTACAGGATAACCATGCTACAATCCACAGGCCCAAAGGGAACACTTGAATCTCACTGAGAAGTGAAAATAGAATAAACATCTGGGGTGAATAGAAGGAGGGATCTGGGTAGGAGAAGTGGTGGGGAGAGAAGCAAGAGGGATTCATTGTGGAGAGGATGGAGGGAGAGAGAACTAGGAGATATTACTGGACTCAGTGGGGGGAGGGGGGCGAGGTATGTCAGGAACAAGGAAGAAATCTAGGACAATGGAAACACCCAGGAATGCATGAAAGTGACCCTAGCTAAGACTCTTAGCAATAGGAGATATGGAACATGAAATGGTCACCTCCTGTAACCAGGCAAAACTTCCAATGTAGGGATGGGGAAACCAACTCAATCACAAAATCTTTGATCCACAATTATTTTTTCCTGCCTATTAGAGACATTGACTACTCCATAGAGATATTCCACAACTAGATACTTCCACATGATTAATTACTTCCCTATCCTCAACCATCATATTATTCATCCTTCAAATCAAAATCTCCTCACAAAACTTTCCCAACACTCCCATTATCAAACCCTTAATATCATTTAAAACTAATAACCCTTGAGAATCAAAATGAATGAAAATCTATTTTCCTCTTTCATTATCTCCACAATAATAGGCCTACCAACCATTATTCTTATTATTTTATTCCTTTCAATTCTATTTTCCTCCTCAAAATGAGTAATTAACAACCACCTTTATTCCTTACAACCATGACTAATCAAATCAATTATTAAAAAAATACTAATCCACACCCCTGCAGGCCAAATTTGAGCCCTAATAATCCTCTCACTTACCATATTTATTGGGTCAACTAACCTTCTTGGCTTGCTCCCTCACACATTTACCCCAACTATACAACTCCCTATAAACCTAAGTATAGTGGGTCCCCTTTCAATCAGAATTTTAATTCTAGGATTTCAACATAAAATAAAATCATCATTAGCCCACTTTCTACCTCAGGGAACCCCTATCTCACTAATCCCTATACTTATTATTATCAAAACTATTAGCTTATTTATTCAACCAACAGCACTAGTAGTCCAGCCAGTTAGCACTATACTAACAGCCAGTATTCCCTGAGGCAGAAAGAAGCTGGTGAGCAGAGAAGGCCTCAGCAAAGCAACAAAAGGCCAAGGACTAAACTCTGTGGCACAGCTTTTGCCTAGAGGGGTTCCGCTAGTTCAAACAGTGGTCTGAATGGAACTGTGGCCAGCCCCAAAGACTGAGGCAGAGCTGCTGAGTGGCTAATACAAACTGAATAAGTTGGCTTATGGACAACTGAAGCGCTCCAGAGAGAAGAGAGCCTCAAGCCTCATTTAAAGTGAAGCTGGTACAGCCAATTTACCCTAAAGGACCTATGTCTGAGATATTCCTGAAGAAAGACTGTTGACTAAGTACCTTAAAGGATCTATTCCTGAGGTGTTCCTGATAACTGAGGACCTACCCCAGAATCTGTGTTCCTGATGACTGAGAACCTGCCACAGAGACTGTATCCTTCTAAAAGGTTAGGATTAGCTGTTAGATAATAGTTGTTATAGTTATTAATAGGGTTAGTTGTTAGGTAACAGGTTATAGTCATTCTTAGGGATAGTAGTTAGGCAATTGTTTATATTTGTTATAAGTGCATATAGGTATTAATAAATATATATTGTATAATTAAAAGTTTCCTCTTCAGGTTCTTTTTTAAATTTATTTTTATTTATTGTTGAGGATAAAGTTCTTTTCTTTTCTTTTTTATTATAATGTTTATTTATTATGTAAAGTTATATCTCCATTATAGTGCCCTCTTTCCACCCCTCCCGGTTCCACCCTCACACCCTCTCCTCCCTCTCCACCCATCCCACTCGTTCGATGTGGAGGGTCCCTACAAATCAGCCCCTCTCAGTTCAATAGTCTTATGAGGGCTACAAGCTTCCTCTTGCACTGCAGGCCTACATGGTAGCACCCCTAGGGCAAATTGTCCCATTGATAGGAAACAAAGTCTGTTCCTGATCTTTTTGGTGTGTTGGTTGTAGGATAGTTCCCTTGTAATATATGGCTAAAACCCAAGAGGAGCAGAAGGCAGGAAATCATCAAAGTTGGGGCTGAAATTAACAACTTAGAAACAAAAGAACAATACAAAG
The DNA here is from genome assembly GCA_907164525.1 of Lophiomys imhausi. Lineage (NCBI taxonomy): Eukaryota > Metazoa > Chordata > Mammalia > Rodentia > Muridae > Lophiomys > Lophiomys imhausi. The sequence goes on from CAJQZJ010000072.1 coordinate 4,730,192, forward strand.
ATTCAATGAAACCAAGAGTTGGTTCTTTGAGAAAATAAACAAAATAGACAAGCCCTTAGACAAATTAACTAAACGAAGAGGGAAAAAACCCAAATCAACAAAATCAGGTTCTTTTAATTGTTCTTTTAATTTCTATTGTTTGCACCCACAGACAAACAATAATCTTACCAAGAGGACTCCAAACTTTATTCCCACTAATAGCCACCTGATGAATCCTAGCAAGCTTGGCATATTTAGCTATCCCCCCCCACTTCCATTAACCTGATTGGTGAGCTACTAATCACGATATCATTATTCTCATGATTCAACTTCTCTATTATCGTCATGGGCAACAACATTACCATTACAGCCCTATACTCACTATACATTATCATCTTCACCCAACGAGGCAAATTTACTAACCACATTATTAACCTCCAACCATCACATACATGAGAACTAACATTATATCACTCCATAGTATCCCCATTATTCTGCTTACCCTAAACCTTAAATTTATTTTGGGACCTTCAGAGGCTCAAGGATATAAGGGGAGCAGAAAGTGAGGGAGTGGCCACCAATGACTGGCCCAAGTTGAGTCCCAAGCAATGAGAGAAAATCCACCCCTGATACTATTAATAATATTCCCCTATACTTGCAGACAGGAGTCTAACATAACTGTCATCTGAGTGGCTTCATCCACCAGCTGATGTAAATAGATGCAGAGACCCATATTAGGTGGAGCTTAAGGAACCTTGTGGAAGAGGAGGAGGACAGATTGAAAGAGCCAGAGAAGTCAAGAATACCACAAGAAAACATACAGAATCAAGTAACCTGCGTTCAAGTGTCTCACAGAAACTGAATTACCAACCAGAAAGTATGGATGAGATGGACCTAGGCCCCCTACATATATACAACAGATGTACAGCTTGTTCTTCACATGGGGCCTTTAACAGCAGGAGCAGGGGCTGTCTCTGACTCTATTTCCTGTCTTTGGATCCTTTTCCCCTAACTGGACAGCCTTGTCTAGAAGATGTACCCAGTCCTACTACAACTTGATATGCCAAGGTGGGTTGTTATACATGGGAGATTTCCCCATCTTTCAGGAGAAAATGAGGTGACATAGTGGGTGTAGGTGAAAGAGAGGAACTGGGAGGGGAGGAAGGAGGAGAAACTCTGATCAGGATACAGAGTAAGTAAATTAATTAATGAATGAAAAAAAGCAAAAAATAAAAAATAAAAGCAACTCCCCCCCCAAATAAAAGCAAAGAAAAGAAAGAAGATAAGAGACTGTGACATGGAACAAGGTGAGCTGTCACCTCTTATTGATAGGATCATTTTGTACCTAGTTCAGTACTACCTCAATCATATGAGAACAGATTCATCAGCACTCAGTATAGAACTTTTAGGTATACTGCCCATTTTTGTGAAGCACGCTACACATTTTCAGTGAACCTAGAAATATACTATCCTTCCTCTGAAGTTGACTTACTTTGAGGGAAGAACTGATAGTAATCTAAGTTCTGATGAAAAAATGTCAGGGACCAGCCTTAGACATCCACAAAACCGCTGAGAGTATGTAGTTGGCGGTAGGAGTCAATAACAATTCTCGGAGGCTGAAGTCTTTCTTTCAGTGACCTTCTAAATCCGGGGGTTACAGGAGACAGCAAATAATACTGGTTAGTTTAGAAGAAAGAAAGGAGAAATGGAAAAAAACGATCTAATCTCTATAACTCAAGGAGACCTCTCTGCAAGGTGATTGGAGAGGTTCAAAGCGACCCCTTTGTTTCCTTAAATTGCCTCAAGCAGCCTTTGGATAGTAATCACAGGGTTGTAAACATAGCCCTTTGTGCTGTAAATTAATGCTAACGCGCGCTAGCCGTAGCCAGCTAGCCAGCAGGCTAGCCACTGGGAAAACAACAGGCTTGATTACTCCTTGGCTGGCTTTGCTAAGAATCTAATATTGGGAGTCTGAACATAAGTATATAATAAGAAAGGGGGATGAGAACAGAGGGACTATCTTGCACACACTCACACCAGAAAGAAGAAATGGACGAAGCTAGGATGCAACAACAATTTTAATGCGGTGACCATTCTTTTTATACCCTGAGCAAGGGCTCTTTACATCAAGGAAAGAGTTACTTCATAGTTAAAAGACATTTATCACAAGGACAGATAAAACCATAGCAACAGGAGGGCACTTAACAATAACACATTAAATTTTGCTTTTCTATACCTAAGTTAAGTTTAAGATGACAGTATATTATGTCAAACCTGACAAGGCATAAGGAATTATAACAATATGGTTTGTGTATTTTGTCAAAAACATTTGTACTAATATTTAGGCATTTCTTGGTAGCCTTATTATATCGTAAGTTCATGGGAAGTTTAATACCCTTAATTGGATTTATGGTTTGCATCTGGAGTCAGTCTTATCACATCTAGAGTGAAAGCTTATCTGAGGTCAAATCTATCTCAGGCCTGTCTCCCAATGAGATACACAATGTTTGGGAAGAGGATTTACTACATACAGCTGTATGTTTTCTATCAACTATCTAACTTCTTTAACTTCTACAATAGTTTGGACTGAGTCAGGCAGTTTGTAAAACTCTTATCAGGAATAATAATATCACCTTAGTAGGACTCTGTGTGAAGTCTGGCCAAACAAGAATAAATGTGGCATATTTAATTCTTCGGTTTTGTATAGAATTTACTGTTATAAGAGAAAGAACCATTTCTGGAATGAAAAGAGGAGCTGTTGGGGGGGAAGAGGGTGGAAGGGTGGGACAGGAAGGGGGAATAGGGAAGGGTTTGTGACTGAGATGTAACTTGAAGAAAAAAAAATAAAGTACTTATAAAAAAAAAAAAAAAACTCCCAAAGAATGCTTAGAATGCTTTTATATGAGGCCAGTGCCCCAAACTTGAGTCCCACATATTTCCTCTGTCTGTCACCAGGGAGCTTGAAGAGATGGGAAGATAAGGCAGGATATGGGCCTAATACAGTGAAATCAGATCAGGAGGACTAAGTTAGAAGTTTCCATAAAAATAAAAGAGGAAAAGAGAATCCTGTTTTTCCATGAAAGGCTGAAATTCAACTGAATTTGCTCAACAATGAATCTCTGGCAAATAAAATAAGGGTGTTGACTGTATGGTTTTCTTCCCCCCCACACACACACTTTTCTTTTTAATAAAGGAGACGTTTCCAAAAAAAAGAAGAGTGGCAATTAGCAATGAGGGAATCTTCACTCCATGTCAGTAATAACACATGAAAGGAAAAGCTGGGTGTTAAGCAAGAAGCAACTCTGGGGTGCATCTTTAGCATAGACTTTGCAAAATGCCGGATAGCTTTTTAGGAAGTCTACATGTCTATAGAACTCCTTTCTCAGAGAGCTTGAACACTGTATGTTAAAGGCTTAAGAATAACAGAGGGACATGAAGGAAGGAGTCTCAAGAACATTCGGCTCCCGACAACAAAACGTATAAAAATGTGTTGATATTACTTTATAAATGTATTTCTTTCTCCTGAGGTATCATAGATGCATGTATGTGTATGTGCATATATATGTACATATGCATATTATGACCAGAAATTGATTTAAATAATTTTGTTCAATTTTGAGTATTTTCCCCTTTCTTGTCCATTTGTCAAGCTGGTCCTGGTCTTTCATAATCATGGTCAGAGTTTAGCATTATATATATAGTATTTGAAGTTATGTACAAATGACAAGAGGTTATACTTGTTCCCTGGATCATCTTTGTCTAAGCCATTTATCTGAGAAAAGACAACATGTGAGCACCGACCCTGATAGAATACATTCAGTTTATACTTTTCCCTTCTATTTTCAATTCATTTTTTCTATATGTTGTCTTATAATTTCTATTCTACATTAGCATATTTTACTTAATAAGTGGTACAATGTTGATCACTCCAGAGTTTTGTAATGTAATGGCAATTGTCTACATAGAAAAGCCATAATAATTACTAGAAATATTGTGTCACTTGATCTTTACATAAAAGTTATTAAAAATTAGAACCTTGGTTTAAAAGAAATTTATGCTTTTTACTTCCTGCCTCTGCATCCAGGGATGGATCTTGAGAAGTTAGCTAAGCAGAATTCAAAGCAGAATTACTCTTTTACTTTAATGTATTGGTTAGCTCCTCTGAGCCTTGATGAGTTTCAGTTATAGAAATTGGTTTTATGGATACTGTATCTACACTATTAATATCATATGAATATATTTGGATTGTATTATCCAAATATAAGATCTTACTTAGTATTAGGATAGAAATATTTTGCCACATTGACTCTCCCTTTTTGGAAACCTAAAGTAGAGGTATTATCCATAGAAATTAAATATCTGTTTTTCTTTCAGGTTAAGAGGTGTAAGAAAATACACTGCAAAACTTTTGATTGTATCCAGTTTCTAAAGCATGCTTGCATAATAACAGCAAGCAAAACTTGTATTCCAATTTTGCCTTTACTTGGGTATAGAAGCCAGAACAGTCATCCTCTCTGAACAGTGGGGAAGACCTATAGATTCTAGCAATTTGGTAGAGGTGAGAAGCAAAGGGTTAAAAAGAAAGATTCTCCACTACCTGCTAGTAAGAATATGAGAACTTAAATAATTAGAGAGTAAAACTGAAAGATATAGGCTTATTCGCACCCTAAACTAGTGTAACATTCTGTATACCTTGAATGTCATGTAAAGACAATTCTCCTGTGGGCCTTTGTAGGTTTTCAAGAAAACAAATGATCTCTTTTAGTAGAGCAGAAAACAAAATCTCCACATCATTGCAAAAATTATATCAAAAGTTTCTACAATGAAACATACATATTTTTAACATTTTAAGTAGTTTTTTAAAACAAAAGGCTAGTATCTGAGATATAAGGTGGGACAACATTAGACTTACTTGATATTTTTTATGATAACTTCAACATTAGAAAATATGAAATTCAGGCCCCTTTAAAAATATAAACTTTATTTCTCTGATGATTAAGGAAGAATGCTAAGCATTTCTTCAAGTGTCTCTCAGCCATTAGGGATTCCTCCTGTGTGAATTCTGTTTATCTCTGTTCCCCATTTTTGATTGGATTAATTGGTTTTTTGGCATTTAATTTCTTGATTTCTTTATAAATTTTGGATATTAGCCCTCTGTCAGATGTGTGGTTGGTAAAGATTTTTTCCCAATTTCTGGATTGCAGTTTTGTTCTAATGACAGTGTCCTTTGCCTTATTGAAGCTTTTCAGTTTCATGAGGTCTCATTTATTGATTGTTGGTCTTAGGTCCTGAGCTGTTGGTGTTCTGTTCAGGAAGTTGTCACCTGTGCACAATGAGTTCGAGGGTTTTCCCCACTTTCTCTTCTAATATATTTAGTGTGTCATGCCTTATGTTAAGGTCTTTGATCCACTTGGACTTCAGTTTTGTGCATCAGAGAAATGCAACTCAAGATGACTCTGAGATTCCTTCTCACACCTTTCAGAATGGCTTAAGATCAGAAACTCAAATGACAGCACATGATGGCAAGGTTGTGGAGAAAGGGGAACACTCCTCCATTGCTGGTGGCAGTGCAAGCTTGTATAACCACTATGGAAATCAATCTGGTGATATCTTAGAAAACTTGGAATAGCTCTACCTCAAGATCCAGCCATACCACTTCTGGGTATACATCGAAATGATTCCTAACCAAACCACAAGGACATTCCCTCATCTATGTTCATAGCAGCCTTATTTGTAATAGCTAGAAAGTGGAAGCAACCCAGATGTTCCTCAACAGAGGAATGGATTAAAACAAACTGTGGTACATCTACACAATGGAATACTACTCAGCCATCAGAAACAATGAAATCAAGCAATTTGCAGCCAAATGGATGGAACTAGAGAAGCTCGTCCTGAGTGAGCTAACCCAGACTCAGAAGGATGCACATGGCATTTAGTCACTTATAACAGGATTTTAGCCATATAGTACAGGAAAACTATACTACAACCAATGTACCAAAGGGAACAGGAACATAGATTTTGTTTCCTGTCAGTGAGACACTTCACCCTAGTGGTGCTACCTTGTAGGCCCCCAGTGTATGAGGAGGCTCTTGGCCCTCATATGACTGATGAACTGGGGCGGGAGACTTGTATGTAGGGACACTCCACTCTGGAGGAGTGTGATGGAAGTGATAGGGGGTAGAGGGTGGGAGGGTGGGACTGGGAGGGGTGGAATGAGGGCACTGTGATGGAGATGTAACTGGAAGTAATAAATAAACATTAAAAAAGAAAAAAATATGAACTTTATTTTACAGAAAAGAGCATTGAAAAAGCAGGCAATATAAAGACAAAATATACAAGCAAGCAGCCATTGTAACAGATGAGAGTAAAACTGAGTTCTTCATTTAGCTTAGACATGTTTATTTAATTACATGCATATCTATTTTAACACACTACTGTGTTACTATATCATAACATTTTCAATTCAAAGTGAGACTTGCTGGGAGTGTGGTTTAGCACTGTACATAACAACTGCACATCAATCCATGGAGGCAAACCCAAACCCTTGCTACTGGTTTCAATGTAATGCAGACTGCAACACCAGAAGCTGCTAGGAAATAAAGCAATCTAAGTTAAGAACTCCAAGGGAAGCAAGAAGATGAATGCCAAAAATAAAACCATATGTTTCCCAAGAGCCCCTGAGTTTAAGGCGAGAGGAACACTTATCCTTGGGTATAATTCCTTTGCAAGAAACAGCCTTATAAGAGGAAATATCCTTGTATGTAATTGGAGTCTCTTCCTATGTGTAAACTTGCTGGTATAACATTTTGACTACCTCATGCAACCTTTTATTAATGTTCTTTAGCCTTTAAAAATAATTGTCATTTCCTAATAAGAGCCTGTTATAAGACAATTGGGTTATATAACTCTCTCACCTTTAGCTGAAACCCAGAGTAATTGTCCTTCATATAATGCACACATTGTGGGAGCCAGGTTCTGAGCCAGTGCCTTTCCTTCACTTAGGCAGATGAACATTGCTTTCTATAGCACTGAAGCTGAAAAGTTATCATGCATACAGAGAAACACATTCTTCACAATATGGAAGTAAGTGAAACCCTGCACATCTAAAACAACTGTATTCCTAATGAAATAACTACTCAGAACATTCTAGAACAAGCACAACAGTTGCATATTTTCTTCCCTTCCTTTTTTCTTTAACAATTGACTAATTAATTTTCATATTGATTAACAAAAGTAATATATATTTGTTGCTGTTTTAAAATGTGTATATATCCTGCTTTTGTCTAATCATTGATTGATCTTAAAGAACTTTTTAAATTTTCCAAAATAACACAAACCAGCAATCAAATGAATGAAAAGGACTCTATAGCTTAGGCTACATCTTTCCTTGATCCAGACTAGAAACATATAAGGTAATGAACATTAATACCATGTTCATTCTATAATTCAAATTAAAATAATGATCTTTTATTAGGCTAGAAAGTATCAACAAAAATCATATAAGGATAGAATCTTTCCAAATAATAAGTAAAGAAATATGATAGGGTAGGAAAGTACTATATTAGCTAAAATTTTCCATCTCATTGTTTTATGTAAAATAAAATTTTATAATGAACATGTTGCATACAAGCTGTGCCGCTAGGTCTTGCTTCCAAAAGCACTCACAGAGCAGTAATAAAAAGCAAGCATGAATTCTAGGACATCTGCTATAGCATTGTTATCAAATGCAATCATTTTGGTCACAAATCTATACCCGCTTCAACTTTTTGTTGAAATATTAGTTTTTCTGCAGCGTCTCCAATCTGGCACATGAAGGATGACAGATGATCTGGTTTTACCTCATCTTCAACTTACACAGCTTCTCATTATGCTAGCTAGAGCTCAGCAAATTATTCCTCTGTTTTGGAAGGGGGACAAAATGCCATCTGTCTCTGCATGGTTATCAAAATGAATATTGCAGTGTGAAGAAACTCATTTCCAAAAGGGGGTGTGAGAAGTTATAAACCATCCTCATCCGATTACAAATTATATATTTATGCATACATAGTATGCAGAGATTTACCACTCAAGTTTCCCAGTAATTCCATGATGTGAACACTTCCAACCAATAGGCATATGTCACATTTCCTTGTTCTGTTTATAACTCATGCAGTTTATATCATATGACACTAATTACTAGCTAGAAGGCAAAAGAATTCTGTTTCCCTAGCAAGATTCCAAGGTCATTCTGCAACAGAAAGCATGTGGGAGTCTTACTATTAGAAAAAAATCAGGCTAGATTCAGAAACAATAGAAAGAAGGAAGAGGAAGAGCTTTTAACAAAAATGGAAAGACAAGCAGATTTCAGCAAAAGCCTATAATTCAGTAAAGTGGGAAGTGCAAGATAGAAGAAGAAACAGAGGGAGGAGTGATAGAGGCTGACAACACAGAGAACGCAAGACTCACATTGTTGGCTTAGTTACCACTTACAGTGAAGCTAGGAGAGTGACTAGGAAAGGTAACTGCAAAGAAGACCTGTCAACTGCCTCATTCATAGCTGCAGCAAAGTGTGAGAACTGGAATTTAGGGTGTGACAGCATGCTTAACCTTGATTCTCAAGCAGCATTAGGTTTTGTTTTGTTTTTTTTTTATTCATTTTACATTCTGATCATGGCCCCCTTCCCCTCCCTCCTCTCTTATCAGTGCCATCCTCCTACCATATTCCCCTTTCCCTTCTCTCCACTTCTCAAAAAAGGGAAGCCATCCCTACCCTTACCAACCCACTCCAGGTCATCAAGTCAGATCAGCCTTCTTCCATTGAGGACAGACATGGCAACCCCAGAAGTGATCAGCAAACTAGCAACAGAGTCTGTGTCAAAAGGCAGTCCCCTCTCCACTTGTTAGGATATTCATGTGAAGACCAAGCTGCCAATGAACTGCATATGTGTGGAGGGCCAAGTCCAGTCACAGTCTAATGTTTGACTATGGGTCTCAGCATCTATTTGATCCACAGCTGGGTGGAGCCCCTCATAGGACCCTTATGTTAGGATCCTGTCTACAAGCATAGCAGAAATCATTAGTAGTGTTAGGGGTTGGCTCTCTCCCATGAGGTGGATCTGAAGTTGTGCTAGTCACTGATTGACCCTTCTCTCCATCACTGTTCCATATTTAAGCCTGTGCATCTTTAGGTCAGGTAAATTATTGTCTTAAAGCACAAAAATGGGGAAGAACTTTCAGCCTGGAGACAAATTGTATACTTTACACTTTAAAGCCACCATTTTCTTCAGTGGAGTCATTAGAGATGAAGATGAGTTAAATTGAAGAAAGTGAGATTTGGAGACTGACTTCAGAGATATTCATCCTTTTCCTTCATTGTTGACATTTAAAGTTGCCTGCTCAGGGCCAATAATACATTCTTGCTAGCAAACTGATAGGAACCAAAGTCTTCCTGGAATTCACATGAAGTCTTGTCATTCAAAGACTGAACCTTCATCTGAACTTTCACCCAAGACATCTGTCTAAGAATTTGATTAGGATTAGAAATATAAATCGTGTGAAAAGAAGCTTCTTTGATGAGGGGGAGAGCTACATTTATCTTTAGGTATAACGATATTAAGAATAAAGCAAGAAATTATACTAGTTTCTCTATCAGTAGGGTCTCCTCTAAGATCCATGACCTCACAGGCCACTTGTGGTTGAACAGGTCTATATTACAACGTATGATTTTCCTCCTGGTGAACAGCACTTAAATCCAATTAGAAAGCAGTTGGTTACTCAGACCATGAGCATTACAATTGTACCTTTAAGGATACCTTGCCTTGCTTGTTGTAGTTAATAGACATCACAGCTAGGTAGAACTGTTGACTGCCCTTCCTTCTCTCTTGGCAAATTGCATAGAATCTTCTGGTGCCAAAAAAGCTAATCCACAGGGACAAGACAGTTTCAGCTCAATTTCTCAGAGACCTGTGTGAAAAGTACATGTTGTGCTCAGCAGTAGGAAGTTACCTTTAAATTCTGGAATGCAATTAAGAGCCACAGAAAGAGCCTGTATTGATTTGAGAGTTGCTTGAAATCCCTGGAAACAACTGGAAAGAAGGTTTTTCACTCCTGGTTCCAGGGTTTTTATTAGTTAGTCTATAGCTCTTAGGGGGAGCAATATCATTCAAGTGGCAGAACAGTGTGTGTGTGTGTGTGTGTGTGTGTGTGTGTGTGTGTTTGTTTGTTTGTTTGTATGTGTGTTGTGAGTTTGTATATCTGTGTATGTCTGTGTGTATATTCATTTTATATATAACTTAGATAATGTGATTGATTCCTATCTTTTTCAAAATCTTTAGTCTTACTTATGACTCTTTCCTTTCTCTCCTCTATTATACTCTCTCTCTCTATTCCCTAGTTAAAGCCCTCTACTCACATTTTCTCATTTACTCCATCATAACAAGTAGATAGAGACCATAAATGGAGCTACTACAACTGATAAAATTCAGAGAACAACTGACAATGTAGTACCCATCTACAATACAAAACCTATACCTAATTAAGACCCATGAAACAATGAGGAAGAGGGGATAGAAAGATTGTAAAAACCAGAAGACCAGGAAATATGCTGTGAGACTATATCTTCTGTATGAAACAGGGAAGCTATATCAATTAATCTCAGCAGTATGTTTATCTAAACAAGCACTCAACAATGTCAATGGCAGTTGACATGCTAGAATGGATGGAAGAAATCTCAGAAGGCTTCCTCCCTAGATGAAGAACTATAGACATTTAAGGACTACGAGGAGGGACAAGTGGTCTCCAGAAATGAGCCAACATCAAGTGGTCAACCCTAAAGTAAACCCTAAAACAAGTAAAATGTAAAAGCCCTAAAATAGGAGCCAGACTAAATGGACTTAGCAGGTTTTATTTACATATTTCTCCATGTGTATCAATAATTATTAAATAAAAGGAAGCCAGGAACTTGAGAGGGATCAGGAAATACATGAGTGAGAGTAGTTGGAAGGAAGAAAGGGGTGGTGATATAAATACAATCATATATAAAAAATTAAAGTGAATTTAATTAAGACAAAGAAATACAAATGGATGCTATTTTCTTTTTTAATTTTTTTATAATTTATTTTTTTCTTCAAGTTATATCTCAATCACAATCCCCTCCCTACTACCCCCTCCTGACCTACCCTCCCACCCTCTTTCCCCTCAACCCCCTCATCCTCTTCCTTTTTTTTAAGTTTAAGGTATATCTTTTTCCTTGCAACAGCTCCCCCTTTCAGTCCAAAAAATGATTTTTTTCTTATAACTATAAATACAATACAAAACAACAGAAATAAATAGGCCACAATTATGAGAGTTATAGGGCTTAGCATACATTCCCAATGTCCAGTCCATATGTATTTGCACCTGACTTTAACATTCTACTATCTAACCATCTCCATGAGTTTAAAGTTCTATATCTAACTCAGATTCTTAATCCAAAGTCAATTTGTTTTGATATTGTTCATAACTTTGTATCTAATCCTATAGTTTTTTTTCATGAAATGAGGTTCTGAAATCCTTATATGAACGATCAGTTTGATTCTCATTTGTGTCAGTTAACTTTAATGTGTTACATGTCACAGTCACAATCTACCTTTTCACATACAGAATTATCTAGCAAATGGTGCTTTTGGTCATAAGGATGGCTAAAAAGAAAAATGGAGGCAATTTAATGCAAATTCATCCTTGTGGCTGATAAAGAATGATCAAGAGTAAGGAGAGTATCTTGGTATATACAGGAAGACCAATCAAATCATTCAGACCACCTGGAAGCTTGGCTACACCTTTCTCTGCACTTTGTTGGGTTCCTGACACTTCTGTACTCTAGACTCTGAGCTTCTGTCTCTCCCTTTGTTCTTGGTGCTTCATAATCTTTTTGTTTCAATCAGTTCCATTTTACATCTCTTGAAAAACCAATCCCAACACTCCTTTATTAAGGTAAAGGTAAATGGGATTTTGTAGACAATCAAAACAACTGGGCCCAATATTTGCCTCATCTAGTAACAAGAAACATGACATTAAGGGACTCAATTTTAAATTCTTGGAGGCAATCAAGGATAACATCAAAAGCCAATGATTTGGGGGTTGCATAGAGTCTCCTGACCTCTCCTTACACATTTTTTTCCTTTTAAAAATGTAAATAATTAGAGACTGGATGTATAAATGGGGTTAGAGTGCTTAACTAGGAGCCACTAGGCCCTTGATTCTATGACCAGCAAGAAATGACTTAATGAATGAACATATGCAGATTATAATACTGGTGTTACCTCTTTTGGTGGGGGAAGCAGAATCTGTCACAGAACAGGTGCTTAATAAATATTTATTAGCACTTAAAAGAATTAGAAACTTAAATGTCATCAAAGTATAACATGACATTAAAGCATTGCCATTGCCACAAATTATTTTAAATGTCTCTGAGACTTTCAATATTTCCACCAAATATCAAGATGGTAGCAACTGTCAACTGACAAGGTTTTGTATAAATACATGAATGCAATAATAATAGGTACATTCAAAATTTATTTTTGAAAGAAACAATGGGATTAAAATATGTTGATAATAATGATGGTGACAATGATGATGGTCATCTATTGACATGATTTCCTGAATAATTACTCTAAGTTTGCTATTTATGTACAGTGTTTTGTTTACCTCACAATAACATTGCAATACATATACAATTATAATGACATTACCGATATGCAGCTACAGCTCAAAGAAGTTAAATTGCTCTCCAATATTCTACAGCTAGGATTTTGATCACCAGGCTTTGAAGCTCCCAAAGCTTCTGATCACACAACCTTGTTTATTGTGCATCCAATATCTAACTAAATACCTAGACTAAATGGATGCCTAATTCAATAAATGATTATTGAATGAAAGACTAACTCCAAAATCAGTAGTCTCAGCCTTCTGCCTGTTGTCATTTACAATGCCCAATCTTTTCCTTTGGCTCCTGATGCCATGTTATAAAATGTATGTTCTTTTCATACAGGTCTTTCATTTGCTTGGTTAGAGTTACCCCCAGATATTTTATATTGTTTGTGGCTATTGTAAAAGGTGTTCTTTCCCTAGTTTCTTTCTTGGTTCAGTATGTTCAATTTTTATATTTATTTAGTGAAACTTCAGAACAAGTGCAGTCATTTCAGGTTTAGAAATGATGAAACTGAAATTTGTAGAATATATGCAATCCACCCAAATCTACAAATAAACATAAACAGGAAGTGGTGAAATCTTTGAATTATGATTAGGATAGTTTCAAATCCTGACACTCTTATAAAAAAATTAAGTTATCTTTTAATTATAGATCATTAAGGAAAACAAAACTACTAATAATTCTGATAAAACATTACATATAAGTGACAGAACTATGTGCCTAGAGTTCATGATCACTTCACCCACGTGCCTTCTCCCACCACTGTAAATACAGACATATATAACATGTAACTGTTTTTTTAAGATTATGGATTTAATATCATTTGAATCCTACAGCTCTATCACAGGCCAGATATCACTCACAGCACTGCCATAAGAACTACTTTGTCCAAACACAAAATCACACAAGAGACTTGCTTGATAATTAGTGTCTTGTATCAATTTCGTAGTTTCAAATTATTATAAAAGCAAACAAAACCATGCTAGAAAACACTTAGAATTACAAATAGAAAATGATGACTTGTCTCAATCTTCATTGTGTAAATAATAAAGAAACACAAAGTGCATTTTATTTCACACACAGTGATTTTTATAAATTTGTCAATATTGGTTATTTAAGACTGAGTGAATTTATAATTTCTACTGAAACAGTCCAAAAAAGAATGGCAGCATTAACAATGCTGCAGGTTTCCAATGATTAACGTTAAAGGAGAAAGGCCTGGGAATGAAACACCCTCCACAGGGGGGGGCCCTTTGATGTTATGTGCAGTCTGCTCCTGACATTAGCAAATAGAGTTTACAGAGGCATATGAGAGGAGACTCTGTCCTATCATCTTCCAATTTGATTGAAGTGCCTGTGAGTGAAGCCACCTGCCACACAACCCCAGTGCCATATAACAAGTGTAAAAATCTCCTCTCAGATATTATGTGTACCTGGTACCAAAAATAATACCTTTACTCATTCACCTACAATTTTCTGCCCCACATAATAACCCTATGTTTTTCCCTCTGAATCTGTCACACTACCCAAATGTAAATTATTTATAATCTCTATATCATTGTGCATGTTGTCTTCCTCTATTAGCATGATCTTTCTTCTCTCACATTTTCTTAGCATAATCTTGACAAATTATCACTCTCCATCCACCCCTATCATGATTCTTCAAATAAGCCATCGCTCTCTATTCCTCAACTTCTAATCTATTTTTTTTTTACTAAGTTATAAACTCTTAGATGATAGAAACCCTCTTTGGTCCATCTTTGGGCCTTTGGACCTAGGCTCTGTGGAGTTTAGCACCTAGTAGATGCTCTCCAGATCCCATGTTAAAAAAAAAAAAAGCCAAGTGTGGTGTCACACACTTATAATCTTGGGAGCCCTTGGGAGTGAAAACATGTGGAACCTTGGGGATGCACAGTCCAGCTTCTTCAGTGAGCTACAAGTCAACAACAACAACAACAAAATAGATGGATTCTAATAATGACTTCCAAGTTGACCTCTATCTTTCATAAGCATGAGCATATATATATATACATGCATGTACCTACACAAACATACACAAGTAACAAAAAAAATTAGTGACTAAATACCTCTCAACTTTTGAGACATGCAATGTCCATTTTCCCTAGTTTTTAAAGCAGAAAATTCAAAAGGACATTTCAGTGACATGTGTTTAATGCAGCTGCCTAGTTAATTTTTTTCACATCCTATAGAAAGCCATCTTTTTCTTTCTTCAGGAAGGCACAAGAATGACAATATGAGTTTATCTTAAAATGCAGTATTTCTATTCAACATTACAAAATAAGATGATTGATCAGAAAGAGTACAGATTTCAAAAGTAAACTATGATGTAACATAAGATGTGAGAGTCATGTTTTAGAGCTCTTTCCATGTTCCACACCTTTCAACCTCTGAAAGACTGAGATTACAAGTGTGTGCCACCACACTTGGCTTTTTTTACATAAAGTCTGGGATCAAACTCAGGTCTTTATGCACAAAACCAGCACTTAACTGATTTACCCAACTCGCTAGCTCCTTTCACTGAACTATAGAATATTTAATACATGCCAAAAAGATAATACACAAGAGCCATTAATTCCTGTGACTTGTGTTTTCAAGCACAAGTTTGTTTGTCCTTTCACACATCTGTTCATCCATTCATTCATTCAGGAATTGATTCTCCTTTGAATTGATCTAATTACAGTATCTCACAATTCTAGGGGACTTTGTTCCTTATCAACCAGCCAAATTAGTTAAAAGTAAAACTAGGATGATCTTTGGCACTATGTAATAGATAAAATTTTAAGTTGACCTCCCCAATGATCCATACCTGTAACATCTTCCTTCTGAATGAGGATAGCAATTGACTTCTAGCCAACAAAATATGGCAAAGAAATGCCAGTCCTATCCTTGTGTTACATTATATAGCAAAGGTTAAAAATGTTATCTGAGATAGTTCCCACTCCAATTGTTAGGGGATCCACTTGAGGACCAAGCAGCCCATCAGCTTCATATGTGTAGTGGGCCTAAGACTAGTTCTTGCAAGTTGTTTGGTTGGTGGTTCAGTCCTTATGAGCCCCCCTCTGTCCAAGTTAATTGACTATGTAGATATTCTTGTGGTATCCTTGACCCATCCAGCTCCCTCAATCCTTTCCCTAACATCCACAAGACTCCTTGAGTTCCATCTAATGCTTGGTTGTCAGTCTCTGCATCTGTTTTCATTATCTATCTACTAGATGAAGCCTCTCAGATGGCAGTTATGTTACCTCTCCCTGAATCCCATTTTCCTAGCAGAGATGCCTTGCCTTGCCTCAGTGAAAGAGGGGGTGCATAGTCTGGATGCTATTTGGTGTGCCAGAGTGGGTGGGTACCGGGTGGGGTGAGTATGGGTGAAGTGGATGGGAAGGTGGTACTGGGAAGAGAGGAGGAAGTGAAGCTGTGATTGGGATGTAAAATAAACAAATAAATAATTTTTTTAAAAAAAGTTTTCAGATGCAGTTAAGGCCACTGATAAGTTTAGTTTTAGTTACTCAAAAAAGATATTATTTTGAGTGTGATTTGTCAATAAGTTGAATCCTTTAAAAGAGGGTCTAGACCTTCTTGGCAGAGACTTGAAGGAACACTATTCTGTCTTTTTTTATTGACTGCTTTAAAGACACGTGCTACCTCAAATTCTATGACTATTAGAAATTATGCCAACATGAAAATCTGAACAGATACCCTGGAATCAAAAATAAAACAGCCAAGCATGGCAGAATATGCTTATAATCCCAATGGTGAGGATTTCGAGACAGAATAATTGTAAGTTCATGGACAACTTGGACTACATACCAAGACCTTGTATCATAAAACAACCACATAAATAGTAAGTAAATGATCCACATATGAGCACATAAATGGTCAGTCACATGAAACACCATGGAAAAAACATCATCTAAACTACAATAAGATTTTATCTTTCCTGATTACACTGTCTAGCATCACAAAGGATGAAAACTAACAAATGTTGGTAAGGATTTAGAGGAATGGACACTCACATATTACTGGTAAATATAAATCAGTACAGAATCTTATTTATTCATTCATTTTACTGCACCTGCTTTCTAAAATTCTTCTTAAACATGTATTTATTTATATATTCATTTATTTAGTATGCGTGTGCATGCATGTGTGTACATGAAGATGGATGTAGATATGTAGTTTTGCTCAACAACATGCAAGTGGAGGTCAATAGGAAAACTTGCAAGAGTCAGTTCTCTTCGCTCACCATTTGAGTACCAAGTCAGGCCAGGTAGGAAGTGCTTTACTCAGTGAATAATCTTGCTGGCCCCAGTACAGTCATTTTGTAAAACAATAGGAATATTCCCTAGAAAACAAAACAAAAAAATGAGGTCACCATATTCCACAGCAATTCTGCTACTAAATATGTATAATCAAAAGCAAATAGAATCATTATACCACAAGACATCTGCACTCCTATGCAAATATTGCCTCACAATTCACAATAGCTAAAATATGGACACAATCGAATGATATTAGTGGATGAGTTAAAAATGTGCTACATGCATATATTTCTGCAATGTCTTCCTCTTTCTGGTCCATGCAAATCTGCTTCTGCATGAATTAAATACTTCCTTCTGTACCTTAACTCTACAAAGCCCCAAGTAGCAATTTGGTTATATTGTAACAACATAACACAAACTAGTAAGTTGGGGCTACATGCTTCACTAAAAAATTAAAAGAAAGTAATCATGATGAAATATTATATGCATATGATAGAATATTATTTAGAATAGAATTCTTTCATTTGTGGCAATATGTTAGGAACTATAGACTTTTATGATAATCAATCTAAGTCTGACACAGAAAGATGAATTGCATATGTTTTCACTCATTTCTAATAGGAAATAAATCAGTGTTGTACAAGAACATAGTTGAACAGAAATTACTATAGTCTAGGAACTACAGGAGAGCCATGGATGCTGCTCAACGTTTATTACATAGCAATAGAAAACTAATCTGGGACCACAGAGAGCTGAATTCTACCCTAAGATCATGGGTTCCTACAGGTATCACTTTGTACTTTAGTTTTTTCATCTATATTAAGATGATGACACTTATCTGATATGGATATTGAAGGATATGGTAAATGGATATTTCTATAAACATATTTGGTGAATTTTAAGAACTTAAAAACTCTAGCTATCACTAGAACTCATAAAATATCAACACAAAGATATTTATATAATACTATTTGATTATAGATTCATTGTAGTTGCTGGAGTTCTATAAATAAACAAGCCAGAGAAGAGACCTGCTTTTATAGAATTTATATCCAAATGAAAGAAGAATTGCAACTAAATATGTGAATGAAAAAAAAGGAGAAAATATAATGGGAATCAATCAGGACAATGTAGTAGAGTAGGAACATGGCAAACCCAGTCATGAGAAAAGCAGAAATATCTCCAAAGAAGTAACATCTCACTTGACATCTGAATGGCAGGGTGATAAGGATAGACTTGGTTGAGCAAGATCAATGGGAATCTTATGCCAGAAAGAAGAACAAGTGAAAAACACTACTGTTTGGAGGAAACAGCAAAAATACCAAGGAGGCTGAAGAAGATTAAGCAGAGGTGAGAGGAGTGAAGTGTGGCCAAGTGTGGTGATACACACCTTTCATATCAGCACTCACTCTAGAAGCAT
>CAJQZJ010000072.1:4748937-4779812 GCA_907164525.1 Lophiomys imhausi
GATATGGTTGGGAGAGAGAAGGGGAAACTGATGAGTGCTGAGTGCGGGATCTCTGGGACAAACTGGGACCTATAATAAAGTAGGCTCCTGTGAGGATTTGTGGGTGACTCTAGCTAAAAATCCTAGCCACAGAGGATATAGAGACTATAGGGACCACCTCATAAAGCCACGCAGGACTGCCAGGGGACAAAAGAGGACAACTGACCCACAAAACCTTTGACCCCAAAATCAACCCTGCCTACAAGACATGCAGGGATAAAGATGGAGGGAATGACCAAACAATGATTGGCCCAACTTGAGACCCACCCCATGGGAGAGAAACAACCTCTGACACTATTAATGATACTCTGCTATGCTTGCAGACAGGAGCTTAGCATAACTGTCCTCTGAGAGGCTCCACCTAGAAAAGGATCAAAACAGATGCTGAGACCCACAGACAAATATTGGAAAGAGACCTGGGAGTCTTGTAGAAGAGGGAGGGGTAGAGAGAGGCACAAGAAGTGGACAAGAACAACACAAGAAAAACAGAGGCAACTAACCTAGGTCCTTGGGGGCTCACCGAGATTGAACCATCAACCAAAGACCATGCATTAACTGAACCCAGCCCCCTACACTCATGGTGATGAGGGACAGTTTGGTCTTTATGTGGGCCCCCTAGAAATTGAAGCAAGTGCTGTCCCTGACATGGAATCTGTTGCCTACTGTTGGATAGCTTTCTCCTAGCTGGCTACATTGTCTAGCTTCAGTGGAAGAAGATACAGTTCATTCTGATGTGACATGAAATGCTGGGGTGGGTTGTTGGGGGTCCTTTCTCTGAGAAGAAAGGGAGAGGGAATGGTGGCAGAAAGTGGCAGGGTAGGAATGGGAGGAGAGGAGGAAGGGGACTTTGATAGGGATGTAAATTGAATAAATCAATTAATTAAAGAAAAAAGGAATTGTTTTCTCTAAAAGGCAGTTTTCAATACTTGTAACTGTTTCTCTGAAGTTTGCCAAAACCCATTGAATACTATTTCCTTTGTACTCTGATGTTCAAATATTAAAACATGTAAATCATTGTCGGTAAAAAAAAAAAGCATGCATTAGAGTCCATGCCAGAGACCACCCTTGCTCCACATGCTACAGGACCAAAATGGTGACCAAGTCCATGCATGATTTTTGGTTGGTGCTTTGACTCTTTGAGTCCCCATAGGTCTAGGTTATTTGTCTCTGTTGATCTTCTTAAGGAGTTCTTCTCCCCTCCAAGTCTTTCTATCCTTCCCCCACCCCTATTCTTCCACAAGACACCCTGGACTCTGCCTTATGTTTGGCTGTTAGTCTCATTCTCTGTTTTGATCCTCTGCTGCATGGAGGTTCTCAGAGGACAGTTCTGCTATATTCTTGTCTATAAGCATAGCAGAGCATTGTTACCAGTGATAGAGGTTGACTCTTTCTTGTGGGTTAGGTCTCAGGTTGGGCTCATCATTGGTTGGAGATTCCCACAATGTCTGGTATATCTTTATCCTTGAACACCTTGTATACAGGGTAACTTTTGGGTTGAAATTTTTGTGGGTGGGTTGGTAATACCTTCACTATTCTAGAACACCTACTTAGATAAAGGAGACCTCTTCTGTCTCCATATCCCCTGATGCTAGGAGTCTCAACTAGAGTCACCCTGTATCCTCCCAGGGGTCTACCCTTATCGTTGGTCTCCAGCTTGTCTCCAAAATGCCAACCCCTTGGTACGATTTGCATATCCCTGATGACTAAGGACTTTGAGTACTTCTATAAGTGCTTCTCAGCCATTTGAGATTCTTTTGTTAAGAATTCTTGGTTTAGCTCTGTACCCCATTTTCTAATTGAATTATTTGATTTGTTGGTGTTTACCTTTTTGAGTTCTATGTATATTTTGGATATTAGCCCTCTATCAGATATAGGGCTGGTGAAGATCTTTTCTCAATCTGTTGACTGCCATTTTGTTCTCTTGACAGTGTTCATTGACTTACGAAGCTTTTTCAGTTTCATGAGTCCCCATTTGTTGATTGTTGGTCTTAAAGCCTGAGCTATTGGTGTGTTTTGTTCAGTAAGATGTCACCTGTGAAATTGAGTTCAAGGCCATTTGCCACTTTCTCTGCTAATAGATTTAGCATATCTGGTTTTATATTGATATCTTTGATCCACTTGGGCTTGAGTTATGCAGGATGATAAATATGGATCTATTTGCATTCTTCTACATTTAGATGTGTGGGCTTATTTCTGGGTCTTCAATCTAATTCCATTGATCAAACTGCCTGTTTCTATGACAGTACCATGGAATTTTTTTCTTTTTGGTCTGTAATACAATTTGAAGTCTGGAATAGTGATGTCTCTAGAAGTTCTTTAATTGTACAGGATAGTTTTAGCTATTCTAGGTTTTTTGTTTTTCCATGTGAAGGTGAAGACTGTTCTATCAAGGTCTGTAAAACATTGTGTTAGTATTTTGATGAGAATTACATCGAATCTGTAGATTGCTTTTGGCATGATGGCCATTTTTACTATGTTAATCCTGTCAATCAATGAGCATGGGAGATTTTTCCATCTTCTGATATTTTATTCAACTTCTTTTTTCAGAAACTTAATGTTCTTGTTATACAGGTCTTTCACATGCTTGGATAGATTTACACCAAGATATTTTATAATATTTGTGGCTATTGTGATGAGTGTTGTTTCCCTAATTTCTTTCTCAGTCACTTTATCATTGTGTAAAGGAGGCGTACTGATTTGTTAGAATTAATTTTTGTATCTAGCCCTTTTGCTGAAGGTGTTTATCAGCTGTAAGAGTTCATTGGGGTCACTTATGTATACTATCATATTGTCTGTGAATAGGGATACTTTGACTTCTTCCTTTCCAATTTGTATCCCCTTGATCTCCTTTAGTTATCTTATTGCTCTAGCTAGAACTTCAAATACTATGTTGCATAGATATTGGGAGAGTCAATAGCCTTATCTTGTCTCTGATTTTAGTGGAATTGCTTTAAGTTTCTCTCCATTTAATTTGATTTTGGCTATTGGCTTGCTGTACATTGCCTTTATTCTACTTAGATATGCCCCTGGCATTCCTGCTCTCTCCAAGACTTTTATCATGAAGTGGTGTTGGATTTTGTCAAATGCTTTTTCAGTATCTAATGAGAGGATCTTATGGGTTTTTTTTCAGCTTATTTATATAGTGGATCACATTGATGGATTTTATTATATCAAAGAACACCTGCATCACTGGGATGAAGCCCATATGATCATGGTGGATGATATTTTTGATATGTTCTTAGATGTGGTTTATAAGTATATTATTGGGTATATTTTTTTCAATGTTCATAAAGGAAATTGGTATGAAATTCTCTTTCTATGTTGGGTCTTTGTGTGATTTAGGAATCATGGTGACTGTGGCCTATAGAATGAGTTTGGCAATATTTTGTCAGTTTCTATTTTGTGAAATAGTTTGAGGAATATTGTTATTAGCTCTTCTTTGGAAGAATGGTAGAATTCTGCACTGAAACCATGTGTCTGTGCTTTTTTTTGGATGGGAGACTTTTTTTTTTCTTATAAAGGAAAATATTTATTTGGAGCTGGCTTACAGTTTCAGAGGTTATTCCATTATCATAATAGCAGGCAGGGGAGCATGGCAGTGAGCAGGCAAACATGGTGCTGGAAAAGCTGCTGAGAGTTCTACATCTTGATAAGAAGGCAGAAGGAGTGTGTCTTGTGTGTCACACTGGGCATAGCTTGAGTATAGGAGATCTAAAAGCCTGCCCCCACAATGACACACTTCCTCCAACAAGGTCATATCCACTCCAAGGCTAAAACTCCTACACCTAAAATGCTGGGGTCTCTTGATGCTAATGAGCTGCACTTTCACCAATAGCCTCTCCCAGGCTCTCTTGAGTGACTCCAGCTCTGCCATTCAGTGCCAAATCTCAGCTTCTTTTCGTGATCCCTTCATGCCTTCAAAACCAGTACTGTCCCTGACTTTTATGCTATCTGGTTTGGCTGTGAGCACAAGGTACAGCCTTGGCTGCCTCTGGAACACAGTTTGTGTGTGCAGACCCTGAGGAAGCACTTCTCAGAAAGTTTCACCTCAAGGATGCTGGTCTCTTCTTGATCACCAGTGATTTCTTAGCTACAGCCCAACAGCATTGACTTGCCCAGCAAAGCAAAGGTTTCACTTTAGTGGTTCTGACCTCTTGATAACCACAGCCAATTTTTCAGCTCTAGCTGACCAGACACAACAGAGTCCTCACATAAAAGAACTGGGGGAGTTCTGCTTCCCTCTGAAATTTCAAAACTCAGGCCCCCATTGTCTGCACTGCTTTCAATATTCTCATCTTTTTTTAATGTTTATCTATTACTTCAACTTACATCTCCATCACAGAGCCCTATTTCTACACCTCCCAGTCCTCACCCTCCCATCCTCTCTTCCCCCCATCCTACTCCTCTGGAGTGGGATGTCTCTACATATCAGTCCCCCCAGTTCAGCATTCATATGAGGGCCAAGAGCCTCCTCATACACTGGCGGCCTACATGGAAGCACCACTAGGGCAAAGTGTCTCATTAACAGGTAACAAAGTCTATGTTTCTGCTCCTTTTGGTGTGTTGGTTGTAGGATAGTTATCTTGTACTATATGGCTAAAATCCAATTGTTGAGAGAAAGTCTAATATCATTGCTTCTGATAGGTTGATTTCTATGCTGAGATCTGGTTACCGCCCCTTCTGAGGCATTCTCTTGATTGGTTAATAAAAGTCACTGATGGCCAATTAGCTGGGCAGAAAGAGTATAGGAAGGTGGGACTTCCTGAGATTAGAACAAGAACCCTGCATTTTATACACAGAATCTCTCCTTTCTACCGGAAGACACAGAAGGAGATAGATGTCTTTGAGAATTCTGGAAGGTAATCACAGTTACATGGTGGTTTGGGATTAGGTGATCCAAGGATAATTTAGAGTAGCTAATTGAGAGTCTGCCCTGCTAATAGCTAAGCATTAAAACATTAAAAGGTCTTGGTGTATTTAATTATTGGGGAAAGAACTGCAACGGCTTATAGGCCCTCAGTCCAAGCAGTCCCAGACTCCCGGACTTCTGTTGAACCCAGGTGAATCTCCCGCCAAGCTGCTGGTAATTCTGCCAGCCTAATACAACAACTTATATTAATTAACAAAGTTTAGGTTACAGGTGGTGTAGGTCACCCTTGGTCCTGGGTCTCTTTCCCCAGGACAAATCAGGCAACCGGTTAAGGCACGCGGGCCAGGCCCCCATTCCTCTGCCAAGCTGCCAGCTGCTCTGCTGGCTTAATCTTACAGTTTAAGATTGTAGAATTAATTAATTAATTAAATTGCTGTTTCATCAAATTATAAGTGAATAGATGCCATATGCATCTTTCTGTGTCTGGGTTAGCTCACTCAGGATGCGCTTCCTAGTTCCATCCATTTGGCTGCAAATTCCACAATTTCATTGTTTCTGATAGCTTAGTAGTATTCCATTGTGTAAACATCCCACAGGTTTTTTTTTTATCCATTCCTCAGTTGAGGAACATCTGGATTGTTTCCAGTTTCTAGCTATTACAAATAAGGCTGCTATGAACATAGATGAGGAGATGCCCTTGTGATTTGGTGAGGAGTCATTTGGAAGTATACCCAGAAGTGGTATGGCTGGGTCTTGAGGTAGAGGCATTCCAAATTTTCTAAGATATTGCCTGATTGATTTTGGATATTAGAATTTAATGATTGATTCTATTTCCTTAGGAGTTGTAATTATAGGACTATTTAACTTGTTTACCTGTCTTGATTTAAATTTGGTAAGTGGAATCTATCAAGAAAATTGTTCATGCTTTATTCATTTCCTTCTCCTGTTTGATTATATTTCCCTGTTTTTCTTTTTCTTCCACCTTTAAGGCCTCTATCATTTTCATAATCATAGATTTAAATTCATTTTCTTGTGTTTCAGTTGGGTTAGGATATTTAGGGATTATTGTAGTAGTATAGCTAAGTTCTGGAGATGCGATATTGCTCTGGTGTGTGTGTGTGTGTGTGTGTGTGTGTGTGTGTGTGTGTGTGTGTGTTTTCTTATGCTGACTTTAGCCATCTGGTTGATCCTGGTATTCGATGGTTGCTCCTCGTGCCTGCTGGCCTTGGTCCTCATGATGGACCTTTGGCCTGGCAAAGGAATGATCCTGGGGTCTGGACACCCTCCTTGGGATTACTGATCTGGGGAATAGATATTTGATCTCAGTGAGTAGCTGCAGCATTCTTCAACTGATTGTGACCCAATTGGACCTATAGGAAGGGAATTGGGGTAGGATGTCAAACCTGTATGATCCTAAGTACCACACCACGAAATCTCCTCAGCAAGAAGGGTAGCGCTGTGGACCAGAGGTTGGAATTGGGTGTACCTGGAACTCAGAGGCTCTCCTCTTGCTGAGGAGAGACACATGCAGTCACTTGGGATTCAGCAGCCCAGCCACTTGCTCTTTCTATCAAAATGGCAGTCTACAGACTGGGAAAAAAAATCTTCATCAACCCCACATCTGACAGAGGGCTAATATGTGAAGAGAACTTAGGCTTCTTCATTGTCAAACTTTATAAATCAGTAACTTAACCCATGATTAAAAAGCAAGAAATTATCCTGAAATGTGAATTGTTCCCTTTTCCATATGCAAAGTTAATATTTCATCATTATCCATCATCAATTACCTCCCTAGTTTCCTACCTCTCCAAAGTACCCACCATGGTGGATTAGAATGAAGGTCTAGCATTCATTTTCATTGAAAACATTTGGTAATAAACAGTGTATCAGCTACTACTATTTCTCTTCGGTTAATATGTGGCACTCTGCAGTTTCAATGAGAAACAAAAAAGATTATCATTTCACAGCTGAAATTCAAAAATATAAAAGCTCAGAAATGTGTTCAAATTTTACATTAATTCAATGCTAATGCTACAAAAGGACTTGACTAATGACTATGTTTTCAGATAAAGGAGTCTGACATAATCCTATTCAGAACTGACAAAATTCATTCCTGTGAATAGGTAATCTATGTACATCTAAGCTCAGAAAGAACTGTGGTTTCTGAATAGCAAGATAGATAGAAGGCCTATATCTGCAAAAAGACTTTTAGCATTCACGAAGAATACAACTTGTGGTTGTTTGAATGACAAATGACCAGCAAAGTCTTGAACATTTTTGAGTACTTGGTTCCTAGTGGTTGGTGCTGTTTGGAGTCATTCCATTTATACTTTATTCTCACTGTTTCCTGCTTGTGGTTCAAGATGCGATGCTCTCCTCCACTTGCTGCTTCGGCCTGCTGCCTCTGCTTCATCACTGAACACTAAACCTCTGGAACTGTAAACTCACACTCTTCCATTTGTAAGTTTTCTTGGTTCTGGTGTTTTGTGACACCATTAGGATAATAACTAATACAAAGACCATAGTGATTAACTAGGAAATAACTAGATGTTCCTCTCTTTACTGCTGTTCAATAATGTACTTGAAGTCCTAGCTAGAGTAGCAATACAAAAGAAGGAGATAAAGTTATACAAAAAGGAAAGGGAAAAATCAAAATATCTTATTTGCAGATGATATGATTCTATATCTTAAAGTCTTCATCAGAAAATACTCCTATAGCTGATTAATGTTTTCAGTAAAGAGGTAGGACATAAATTAATAGAAAAAATACTAGGCTTCCTATGTGTCTGACAAATATACAAAAGAAATTAGGGAAGCAATCTCATTTACAATAAACTCAACAAATTTTTCAAAAAAACTTGCAATAACTATGATGTAATTAAGTGAAAGTCTTGTACAATGAAAACTCTAAGATGCTGAAAACATAAAATGAAGAAGATATCTGAAAATGGGAAGATCTTCCATGATTGTGGAGTGGTAGGATTAATATTGAGAAAATTGCTATGTTACCCAAAGTAGTTTATATATGCAACACAATTCACATCAAAGTTCCAACATGAACTTCATAGAAATGAAAAGAATCATATTAAATGTCACTTGGAAATACAAAAGACCCAGTATTCATGAACAATAAAATATTCATGAACAATAAAAACACTTCTGGAGGTATCTTCATCCCAGATTTCAATTTATACAAAGAGATGTAATAAAACAGCATTGTACTGACATTAAAAACAGAGAAAATGATCAATGAAATATAACTGATGGTTCAAATATAAGGCCTACACTCTTATAGCCATCTGCTTTTTGACAAAGAAGCCAAAAATACACAATCAAGTATATATCTTATCTTCAACAAATGTCATTGTTCAAACTGGAATGTAGGAAAATAAAAATAGATCCCAATCTTTCACTTTGCACAAAACTAAACTCCAAATAAGTCAAGGACCTAAACATAAGACTTTACATCCTGAATCCATTAGAGGAGAAAACATGGAATGCACTTCAATTTAAGGCCCATGAAAGGACTTTCTGAGCAGACTCAAGAAAGCATGGACATTAAGACCAACAGCTGATAGATAAGATCTTATGAAACTTAAAATCTATTTACAGAAAAGGATACCATCACTCAAGTGAACAGATATCCCACAATGGTTAAAAAAATGTTTACCAGCTATATACCTGCCAGATGGTTACTGTCTAAAATATACAAAGAACTAAAAAAACTAAACAAGAAGTAAATACTAAAAATGAAAATTGGGGGAAGGAACTAAACAGAGAAGTCTCAGAAGAGAAAAAGAAATAATTGACAGCTATGTTTTAAATGTTTGATATCCTTAGGCATCACAGAGATGTAAAAGAAAACTATCTTGAAATTTCATCTTGTCTCACTCAGAACAACTAAGACAAAAAAAATCTGGCATTCATTGATATTGGGGTTGGAGAATTCTTACTTTTTCGCTATTAGTACTGGAAACAGGTACAACCACTACAGCGATAAAGAAAGAGAATCCTCAAAAATCTGGAAATAGATGTACCACAAGATTGATACAGCTATGCCACTCCTGGCCATATTCCCAAAGGATTTTATATCCTAGCACAGAGATATTTTCTCATCTATGTTTCTTGCTGATGTATTCACAATAGCCAGGAAATTTAAACAGTCTAGATGTTCATCAATTGGTAAATGGATAATGAAAACATGGTATATATATATATATATATATATATATATATATATAATGGAATATTAGTTATTAATAAAAATGAAATTCACAGGAAGATGGATGGAACTGGATATAATCATTTTGAGTGAGACAACCCAGATCAATAGAGACAAAGACCATATGTTCTCTCTTATATGGGGATGCTAGCTTTGAATCTTCAGATGTGTGAATGTTGAAATTTAGCATGGCCATAGAAATCATGAAACTAAGAGGCCAATGGTGATAGCATAGGGAAAGATTTCAAAGGAAGGGGTACAGAAAGCATATGGTGTTAAGAGGGAAAGGAGAATAAAGGAACAAAAAAGGTTAAATTGGATAGGAAATGGGAGCTCATAGTAGAGGTAACTATAAAGAGGATAGAGGAGGATACAGTGAAGGATATGTAACACTAAAAACTTTAAAAAAGCCATATGAAAATCTTCTATTGTAGAGGGTTTATAAAATACATATGTAAAAGGAGTGTGGAAGGAGTTACCTTCTGATAGATAGGTAATGCCTCTTCTCCGATATCATAAACTATAAAATAAAAAACCTAGTGCAAGAAATGGCCTACCTTCTTTTTTTTTCAAGTTTTAGAGCAGTGGGATTCTATAGATACCCTCTTCTCCAAATATTATAGTCTATTGCCATTGCTCTAGAAGTTAGTGGTAAGACCCTATTTCTGAAGATACCACTTACTTGAGTCATAGGAAATAGAGAAATCAAGCTGACACTGGTCAAGAACTCCATTCTTATTTTTTAGTCACAGAGAAAACCTGCTCAACTATGTTCATAGTAGATTTAGTCATCATAGCCAGAAACTGGAAACAACCTAGATATCCCTCAGCAGAAGAATGAGTTTTTTTAAATGTTGTATGTTCACACAATAGAATAGGGGATCAGGAACATAAACTTTGCTTCCTAACAATGAGATGCTTTGCCCTTAGGGCTGCCTTGTAGGCCTCAGTGTATGAGGAGGCTCTTGGCCCTCATATGACTGTTGAACTGGGACAAGGGACTGATATGTAGGGACACTCCACTCCAGAGGAGTGGGATGGAAGGGATGGGGGTACAGGGTGGGAAGGCAGGACTGAGAGGGGTGGAAAGAGGGCGCTGAGTTGGAGATGTAACCTGAAGTAATAAATAAATATTTTTAAAAAATGAACTCATGAAACATGTAGGCAAATGACTATGATGAGAAAAAAAACACCCTGAATGAGGTATCCCAGACCCAGAAAGAAAAGTATGCATATATTTGATTATATGTTGATATTAGCTGTTAAATCAGTGATAACCAAGCCATAATCCATAGCACCATAGAGGTTAGGTATAGAATAAGGGACTAAGGGGAGGCAGATAAATCTCCCTAGGGAAAAATGGGATAAATTGTTATGGATAAATCTGGGGGCCAGCATAGGAAAAATCAAGTTGGGTGTGGGAAAGAAGAAGTGGGAGAGGAGGTACAGGAAGAGATGGTTAAATAAGGGCCATTTGAGGAGTAGTATGGAAAATTAATAGAGTAGAAGCTTTCTAAAATATATACATATATGATGGTGACATAAATGAAGTTGCCAAATAACTGGAAAGATAGTCCCAACAGGTCACGTCTTAACACTAAATGAAGCTTCCAGTCCAGGGATTAGGTTAAGTCTAATTGAGTTGCTGGCCAAAGGGGATCATTTGGAACTGCCAAACACCCAGGCTGTTGCCAAGATGATAGGTTTCTCTCCACAAATGGATAGCAAAGCCCCATTGCAACACCTACACAACTCACTGAGCATTGAAACGTTGAGCCTTCAGTCCTATGTTCTAGCATCTTTGGTACAAGAAGGTGCTCTGCATGGTACAAAAAAACAGCCACAAAGCCTTTGATTTACGATGCTACCCTACCTACAAGATATGCTAGTGCAATAGTGGGACAAAGCTTGTTGAAATAACCAACCAATATCTGATTTGACTTCAGGCCCACTCCACAAGATATAAACCATACTCAACACTGTTTTGGTAACAAAGAACCTGAGACTAGACAGCCCAGAGACTTAGAGAAAAACCAAGTACTTTTGGAATACTACTGGTCTAAAAAGAAGTAGCAATAAAATGACTGCTAATGTTATTTTGCTATACTCATAGATCAGTAGAGACAAATGCAGAGAGCTACAGTCAGATACTATGTAGGAAGAGAGAGACCTTGGAACATTCAGCCCTAAATGGAGCATCTCCATCAAATCACTCCCCTCATGGCTCAGAGAACTCTGGAGAAGAGGAGGCATAAAAAGTTTGAGGGCCAGAGGGGATGGAGGACACCAAGAAAATCTCCAAATCAACTGAGCAAAAATCACATGAACTCACAGCGTCTGAGCGAACAAGCACAGGGCCTGCATGGGTCTGCACCGAGGTCCTTTCTTTATATACTATGGTTTGTAATTTAGTATTTTTATGGGATTCCTGAATGGATGAGTGAGTAGATCTCTGTTTCTTGTGTCTTCTCTTGAGCTTTTTTCTTCTTCTGTTTCTTTTGTTTGTCCAGTTCTGATGTGTTAATGTTTGTTTTATCTTATTATATTTTACTTTATTATATTTTTATGTTTTATTATTATTATTTAGAAGCATGTTATTTTCTAATGAGACAAAAGGAAGTTAATCCAAACAGGAGGAGAGGAAGAGAAGAAGTGGAGTGAGTAGAGGGAGAGAAAACCATAATCAGGGTGTATTATGCGAAAAAAAAAATCTATTTTCAATAAAAGCGGGGAGAGAGAATCAGGGCCATTTCATTGGCCTATTTCTTCCTTCTTGGTCTCTCTTTCTAAGTTTCCACACCCTATCAAAATAGTGCTACCATCCTGTGACCAAGTTTTCAAAATGTGAGCTTTGGAAGCCATTGTATATTCAAATAAGAATGGCTATAAATTGTTATGATATTGTAAATATCTGACAATGTTGTCCTTAGCTGAGCATGGTGGAGGAAAGGAGGGGACAATGTTGTTCTCTGCTAGAGCAGCTGAATCAATTCTGGTTACATTTGAGATTTCTAGAGTAGAATATTGGCCAGTATTTTGTTAATTCAATTAGGAAAGCTAGAATATTGTGATGTAATTTCCAATATGACACCAACAGATCTTAGGAGACACTGTTGAAAAACTGTCCAGATGTTGTATTAGACTATAAAATGTTATAGAATTTCCCATTTCAAATGAACAATCATCTATCATAGTGAACTTAAGAAGAAGCCCTACGAGTAAAATGTTTGCTCCATAACCTCAAATTATTATCTGAAGTTCTGGGATCACAAGAAAAATGGGGACATTTACAGGTAGTTGTATATTTAGAAGGAATAATATCTCAACTTAATTTCACTTTCATTATAGTGGATGTTTTTGAGATATTGAAAAGGAATTGAGGCAATAACTATATAAGATGATATGTGCAAAACCAATTAATCCCTTCAATTATTTTAAACAGATATTTCTAACTTGGAATAATCCCAGAAGCAGCTTTGGACCAAAAGGTGAGAGGTTTCATATCCAAAGATAGAGAAGGTCAGATATTGGCTAGTTGCCAAATTACAAATACAAGGACAATAGTATTCACTTAATTGGAATAAATCCAATCTCCTAACCAGAGTTAATGTGAGCACAGAAGAGCCCAAGGAGACCATAAAACATATTAACAGTAGAATAAATAATTGAAAAATTCCTAGAACTATATCAGGTCCAACTTCAAGGTTATATCCAAGGAGAATCAGCATTCTTCCAATCTGTACCTCCTCAGATAGAGATAAGCATACAGTGAAAAGCAACTTAATATTGGGACAGAAGAGAGTAGAAACAAAGTGTGTTACAGGCTACAAAAAATGTTGCAATAACTTAACACGAAGGGACAAAGAAAGGCTTCCTGATAGACTCAAGAGGAAAATAAGAATCTTTCTGTTTATAACCTATTTATTCTATAACAGCCTCCTTATTCTGATTATATCTTTTTAACCCAATGCAGGAAAGTGTATTGCAAATAAATATAAATGTGGTTCTTTGTGTTGTTCGTAGTAACAACAATTTCTGAAACTCTGAATGATGCTGGCTATGGTCAGAAGCAAATGACTATCATTTCCATCAATTTCTTACATTAAAACGCAAATTAGGTAGTTTGTCCATAATGTTGAAAGCAAAGCTGATTAGCTTCCCTTGGGGAAATTCCCAGAATGGACAAGTTCACATGAACCTAGCTGCTCAGTCCACTCAGGACTGCCCACTTTGAGGCAAAGGGGATGGATCTGTCCTTGCTGGGAGCAATGACTCACCAGAGAGGTATTTTCTTTTCTATCTTTGGCTTTCCTAGTTGGTCAACACAGTGTGCTCCAGCAGTTGTTTTTCTATAACAGTGGCAAAGTCCTATGTATCTACATGTGACAAAGAGGTAGAATGACTTTCTTACAGTTACACAGCTTACAATGGTCAAGGCTAGAAGTCAAAAATATCTTTGATTCTATAGTCAATGTTTCTGTCTCTAAGCACAATCTCCTCAAATGAGTGTGGAGGCACACACACACACACACACACACACACACACACACACACATATCACAAAGAATTCACTAAAACATAAACTGAAGCCTCTTGGTAGGATAGAAAGAACAGAAATGAGTATCAGGTTACTAAAAGCCACACAATAAAAATGTGGAAACTGGCATTCAAGAGTACAAGTAGGACTGGAGATAGTAAGCCACATGTAAGTGGTGAGTAGGAAAGGCAGACAGGAACTTGTTGTAATGGCCTTTTCATTTCTTTCTTTTTTATGAAGTTCAAAACATTTTAGTGTGGTACCTCCCCATACGCTACCTAACAGGGTCAGTCCTCCGAACAGTAATAGTTTAAAATGTGCATGACACAAAAGTAGAAAGCAACATTCACAGCTCATCCTTTACATTAAAAACCATAATGAGTGCCTGGGGAGGTAGCTCAGTGGGTAAAATGCTTATTACACAAAAATGGGAACACGTATTCAAATCATTAGCTCTCTTGAAAAAGTCAAGCAGAAAACATGTGTTCATAACCCCAGCTCAAGTAGGATGAGAGAGCTAAGACCAGCCAATCCTAGAAGCCACCATAGCCCAGATGGCATGTTCCAGTTTAGGTGAGGGACCTTATCTCAATAACTGAGGTGAAAAGGAGATTGAGGAAGATATCTTCATGTCAACATCTAACCTAAATGTATACACACACACATGCCTGTACATATGTGTTTACACATACATACAACATTTAAAAAGCCAATATTCCTCCCACTGATTAAGTACATTATCCTCTGAAAATTCAAGAGTCATATAAACACAACTCTTGCAACAGAAATGTCTTTATAGGAAACACAGAGTTTCCTCTAAAAGAGAACATAAATAACAGTCTATGTTTGAAAATTGGATAGATGAGTATACAAAGAAGATGAGCAGAAGGGACACTGGACCCCCGGAGAAAGAGAGCAGTGAGTGCCATATCTGACATGATCTCACTCTCTGGAGTCCATGGCTATGAGTGTGAAGGGAAGAGACCATCTGCTCCACCTTCAAAACATCTGTTATAAAATAAGACTGATGGCATGTGTCATGTCAGTAGGATCTTGTGAAAGAAACTGGTGAGCCGTGCATGATCTGAGCTAATGGAGAAGTCCCCAAGGTTTGAAGACCTAGATTCTAATCCCAATTCAACTACTAATTTACTATGGAACAATGGAAAACTGCCTAACCCTGTTTTGTCTTAAGTTCCTCATTGGAAAAGTAAAAAACAGCCTTGGAAATATTCCATAAACTCATTTTTTTTTAGTTCCTGATAGGTACAATGTATCAAAAAATCCTATTAAAACAGTTCATCCTTTTCCATTTCAAAGGTGTCTTTCCACTTCAGTCCAAAGAAGACAAACCTAAACTATTTTATTCTGGATTGGCTTTTAGAGAAAAATTTAACAAATTAGTCTTCTGACAAAGGAAACTTTTAAGGAATTAAGAGAAAGTCACACACAGTTATATTGCATATTTATACTCACAACTGGAGAAACAATCTCCATTAATTGTATTTGTGATCATATAATAAATATTTTATTATAAAATACACACCAAGAGTTTACATTTTAGGTTATATAATTATAACAGACTCTTGGATTTTTTCCACCTATAAAATTCCTTGGAAATAGTAAAGAATAGACCAGTACTTGCCCCTGAATCTATCACACTAACAAATTATGCGCTGGTGCTTGTGCAACCACTATGGAGGTCTGTCTGGCGATATCTTAGAAATCTAGGAATAACCTTGCCTCAGGACCCAGCCATACCACTTCTGGGTATACACCCAAAGGACCTCTCACGGAGACATAGGGAAGTCTCCTCATCTATGTTCATAGCAGCCTTATTTGTAATAGCTAGAAATTGGAAACAACCCAGATGTCCCTCAACTGAAGAATGGATTAAAAAACTGTGGTACATCTATACAATGGAATATTACTCAGCAATCAGAAACAATGAAATCATGCAATTTGCAACCAAATGGATGGATCTAGAGAAGCTCATCCTGAGTGAGCTAGCCCAATCTCAGAAGGACGCACATGGCATCTATTCACTTATAGTAGGATTTTAGCTATATCTACAGGAAATCTGTACTACAACTAACACACCAAAAGGAACATGGACATAAACTTTTTTTTATCTTTTTCTTTTTCCTTCTCCCTTTATTCTTTTTTCTTTTTCCTTTTCCCTTCTCTTTTTCCTCTCTTTTTTTGTTGATATTCTTTGTTTTTGTGGGTTTGTGTGTTTGTTGGTCTTTTTTTAGTATTCCCCCAGTAGCAAGGAGACACCTTTCACTGGCTGTACTGCCTTGTAGGCCCCCGATGAATGAAGAGGCTCTTGGCCCTCATATGACTCCTGATCTGTGGTGAGAGACTGTTAGGCAGGGACAATCCACCCCAGAAGAACAAGACAGAAGGGTCAGGGGGTAGAGCATGGGAGGGTGGGGCTGGGAAGCGGGGAAAAGAGGACAATATGATAAGGATGTAACCTGAAGCAACAAACAAATTTATTAACTAAAAAAAAAGGGCAGGTGGCAGGGCTGAAACACTGTGAATGGAATAAAGGACACAGCCTTTCAGCCTGGTTTTGCAGACTTCCAGGTGTCGAGAAGACATGGAGCTAAGGTAAAATACAAGAGAATTGTGGTGTTGGCCCATGCCTCTGACTTCAGCGGAGACGGGGGAGGGGGGGGGAGCACCGTAGAGTTGGTGGTCTTATGTATTCTGGAGTCATACGGAGCGGGGTGGTGAGGGTACATACTCTTGGTCCCACCATTCAAGAAGAGTACACCCTTGGTCCTAGCTCCCAGCACACTGGAGACAGAAACGGGCAGATCCCGGAGCTCAGGGTCAGCCTGATGCAGGGCAAACTCTAAATAGAGAAAGACTTCGATCCAGGAGTGGTGGAACACATCTTTGATCCCTTCAGATAGGAACCACAGGTCTCTGATCCCAATAATTAGAGTTCAGAGACACACACATGGGATTTGGAGGGACCTAGGTTTGGAGGCTACTTACAAAAAGCCTTCTCGATGCAGGCAGATTGTCCTTTGGGATCTCAAAGTATATACACTGGAGCTGGTTTAGCTCCAAGGTGACAGAATGATTTCTTCTTTAACCTGAATTGAAAGATAACGCTTTGTATGTTGTCGGAAGGCCAAATTTGCTTCAGGAGAAGTATTACCTAGCCCCCCCCCCCCCCCAAACACAAAAGAAAAATGTCCCAGGGTTGGGATTGGGGCAGGGCTCTGTTCTTATCTTTCCAGGAGAATCGAAGCGTCCATTAGGGGAGCCCGTGGACGGCTGGACAGCAGAAACCTCAGCAGAGAGCAGAATCAGGCACCAAGGAGGACAAGTGACCCAGTTGATTCAGCCTGGCAGACTTCCTCAATAGCTGTCTCCATCCGGGGCCTGCAACCATGGCAATCCAATGTCGCTGGGACCTTTCAGCTCTACACAATGCCCCGGCCGGAACCTCAGTGAAGCCTGCAAGATCAGCTTCTGCCTACAAACTCCTTAGGTCATCAAAACAGCTGAGAACAGAAGGACTGAACATAAAAGGATTGTACTAATATTTTTAACCATTTTTTTCCATTTGGGTTCGGGCCCCAAACAGGTCTACTAGTACCCAAATTAGCAGGAAGTCACTTTAAGAGAGCCACGTTCCATGCCCAGAGGGTGGGGGAGGGTGTTTCTCCGCCCTTCTTTTTGGTTACTTGAAGGATAACTGAAAACTCTGATATTTAAGGGAAGAGATTACAAGCTGATAAATGGTCCTGTTTAATGAGTTTTGGAGGTTAGCCCCAGGGACTTCCTACTTTTCCTTTTCTATATCCTTCTTCCTCTCCTATGTAGGAGTGCATAGGCTTGAGAAAAATGAGACATAGACATAGCACAGGAAGGTCCAAGAAGAAGGGGCAGATTATTGAATATGCCCTTATACCTTTTTATATTGATACAAAATTAGTAGTATATTTGGCTAAAGTGGTATTGATCATTGTTTATTGTGCAAAAATAAGATTGTATTGGATTACATCAGTATTGATCTTTGTATATTGATACAAAATTAAGATTACAGTTGGCCACAATGGTATTGACCCTTTTATATGGACGTAATATTAAGATTGTATTGGGCTACATAGGCATTGATCTTTGTATATTGATACATAATTAAGAGTATATTTAACCACAATTGAATAGATCTTTGTATATTGATACAAAATTAAAGGTAACACTTCCTAATGGTATCATACTTAGAGATACTTAAAAATAAAATGTGAAGCTCTGACCTCTTGATACCAACCGTCTAAAACTGTCTTGGATAGTTAAGTAAAACAAACTCCTAGTCATGCAAACATGTCACTTTGTTAGTTACTATGACAGTCTATCACAGATATTCTTTAAACTACCCAGTAATCAAGTTGCTAAGAGACAAGCAACATTTGCTTATCTAAATACAAGAGATGGATATGGCATCTTCAAAAACCCCAAGAGATCTGCAGAATATGGCATTCAAAGATGTTATCTTAAATTAGATTTTCTTTTTTTTGATATCGAGACATATCAGCTCCTGACAGCACCCCCTATTCTACTCCAAGTAGAAGATAAG
Organism: Lophiomys imhausi; assembly: GCA_907164525.1. Classification (NCBI taxonomy): domain Eukaryota; kingdom Metazoa; phylum Chordata; class Mammalia; order Rodentia; family Muridae; genus Lophiomys; species Lophiomys imhausi. The sequence continues at coordinate 4,767,206 of CAJQZJ010000072.1, forward strand.
CATCGAAGAATCTCCAGTGTGAGATGGTTGAATTAGTGGCAAGCCTGTCTCTTGGCATGAAAAACCCCTTGCTCCAACTGCAGACAGACAGCTGTCCAAAAAGGACAAAACTTGGTAGCAGGGAAGTCGACTGTCTAACCCTGCCAAGACAGGGTAGGTAAATCCTTCATAATCCCTGCTCTTCAACAAATGTCTGTCAGAGAAACAGGACCCAAAGACTGAAGACTGATGCAGGAATGTATGGAGAGAAAATGGGAACTGTCCAGGCAGTCACTGGTATATCATTTCTTAGTTTTGGAAGCTTCAGGCCCTGCACTTCCTATATAAGCAGATATATTTATCCCTCTCAGGTCTCTGAGGTGGTTGAAGAACAGACAGCTAGAGTCTCATAGTTAAATTTTGAGTTGTTTAGGAATCAAGAGGGTGTTATAGATCTAAGAAGATACTCTTAAAAGTGTGTTGCAAGTTAGTATGAATGTTGAGTCAGATATAGACCTTTAAACTCATGGAGATGGTTAGATAGTAGAATGTTAAAATCAGGGGCCAAATATGTATAAACTGGACATTGGGAAGGTATACTGGGCCATTTATCTCTCATAAATGTGGCATATTTATATCTGTTGTTTTGTATAGTATTTACTGTTATAAGAGAAGGAACCATCTGTTGGACTGAAAGGGGGAACTTCTGGGAGGAAGAGGGTGGAAGGGCGGGATAGGAAGGGGGAATAGGGAGGGGTTTGAGACTGAGATGTAACTTGAAGAAAAAAAATAAAGTATTTAAAAAAATTATGCTCTGGTGAGAATAGATATAATTTCTTAATATGAGTTCATAATAAAAGATGTCAAACAAATTGACTAACACTCACCTGATGTTTTCAGCCCAACCTTGAAAACCTTGTATAGAGAAGATAAAAGAGAAACTACCCCTCATCTCCATTTCTAGAGGAAAGAAATTTTTTAAATATATTAGTTTCATTCATTTCCTGTCCTCTGATTATCTGCAAATATCATACTTGTCAATATGAAGTAAATTTACTTAAAACAGAGGATCATTTTTATGTCAGTGTCTACTTATTTTTGGAACTGTTAGAATGGGAAAAGCATTGTTGAGGAAGAACTAGAATTTTGTTAGTTTTATTTATAACTTGAAATCCAAACCAGATCAAGTTTAGAATTGTCCAGTGTCCTTGATGCCACCCTTAAGTTCAAATAGTCCAGTAAGTTGTTATATATAACAGAGTCTAAAATGAGCAGCTCAGACTTTAAGGAATATTTCCATTTTAGGCTTGGCTGTGGCACAGAAAATTTACCAGTGCCCACATCCTCAAAAAGAATCATCCTTCCCTCTCCTACTACTCTCATAGCTATCAATTTCTAATAGTTACTTAGCGAAGACTGGTGCCTGGACAGATCTGTCCCACCTACATTGGAATTTTGGCTGGACTACGTGTGACAAAAGTAAGTATGTAAAGTCAAGAACGGGCCATATTGGGAGATATTTCAGGAGCTGGAGGAGAAAATAGGAAGTAGATGTGATCATATTTCATAATATACATGAATGAAAGTCTAAAGAATAAAGAAAAATCAAATAAACAATATAAATATCTATGAGAAAACTTATTAAGTGATGTCATTTTGGTATTAATCTCTCAATCATATAGCTTTATCACTCAAATAAAGATTGGAAGTGGGCATTATTTGAGAGCATTGGCCTCTTAAACGGGAAAATGTAAATATTTTACCTAAAATCCACTTCTGTATCTTGTAGAAATTATTGTGGTAATTTCTACAATAACATATATATGTACATATATATTATATGTATATAATCTAACCAAACTGTATCCAACCCAGTCATAAGATGAATGAATAAAAAAGTATCATACACACATGGGGGCTCAGGGGAGGAAGATTATTCAGGTTTTCCCAAGTATGAAATCCTAACATTCGTGACAACACAAATACACCTGGAGAATTGTATACTAAGTGAAACAAGCCAGACACAGAAAGACAAAAAAAAAAAAAACAAAAAACAAAAACACATCTTCTTTAAATATGGTATCTAAAAACATTGAACTGGGAAGTAGCAAAAGTTATCAGGGGTTGAGGTAGGTGTTAGAATATGGTGAAATGTTGATCAAAAGCTAGAAATTTTATGTTATCAGAAAGACTAAGTTGTGGAAGTATGTTGTGCAATATAGTAATTATAGTTAATGATAAGTAATTGCATACTTGAATAAACTTAGATAATATAGATCAAATATTCTTACCACACAATTAAAAATAAAATCATAAGAAGTGATGTATATGGTAATTTGCTTAATTATGGTAATCATTTCCTAATATGTACTATCTTGAAATATATTCTACATTACAAAAATTCATTTATTAATTATATTTAAATAAAGCTTTGTGGAAAGATTTGTGTTATAGAACAAATAATGGACAATATAACTCAAATAATCTTTTATATACCTATTAAAGCAAATATACCTTGAGCCTGGAAGACAGTAAGTAAGCACCTGACAGAAGAGGGATTAAAACATCCAGAAAGTAGATAAAGGGAGGATACTAAAGGGAGACATAGATGTGTAGTACTCAAACAGTGTCTCTTTTATCATCAGGCCTTCACCAACCACTGACAGTATATGATATTTCATGTGTGCACTCCTGATGCAGCACTATAAGGTATCATTTATAACAAAATGAGAAATATATCCACTGATATTGCTATAATGTTTAAAAAAGGAAAATGATAAATGTATTGGTAATGTTGGGTCTTACATTGCAGGAGGGCTATGGGAAAGACAATGGTGGCCCTGCTATAAATTTAATATGAAATAATGTGTCTGGTATATTGTTTGGCCAGTTGTCTGGGCATCCTAGAACCCATCCAAATTTATATATAAAATTCATCATCACAAATGTTCATAGCATCACCATTCAAGATACCTAAGATTGTAGGATCAACTCAATATCTAAAAAACAGTATACAGTGAATACATATAATGAAACATTATGCATACTCAAAAAGAATGAAGTTTTGAGTGTTCATACATATTCCAATATGAATAAATAAATCTCAAATACAATATCCTAAGTTAAAGAAGTCAATAACAAAGAACATATATTGTAAAATTATATTAATATAATATATATATATATATTTCTCTTAATTATAATTAGTGGTTCCCATGGACTACTTGGCGACCTCAAAGGGAATAGTGAAGGACCACCCAGTTTCTATGAGGTGATACAAATATTCTGGAAGCACAAAGCAGTGATATACCATATTCTGAATATGCTAAAATGTATACTTTAAAGTTATTTAAGAGGGTTCTGTAGATATAGTTTAGTGTTTATGACCACTGGGTCTGCTCTTCCAGCACCCCCATGGGCAGCTCACAATGGTCTGTAACTTCAGGGGATCCATTACTCTATTCTGGCCTCCATGGGCACTACATGCACATAGTTTACAGACACACAAGCAGGACAAAACATCCATACACATAAAAATCAAAAAATCTTTTAAAATTAAAAAAATGATTTAAGTGGTAAAAGTTATATGCATTTTAATTACAATTTTAAAAGTTCAAATGAGTTAATTTTGTATCCAGCCACCTTGCTGAAGGTGTTCTCTAGTGGAATTTTTGGGGTCACTTATGTATACTATCATATCATCTGCAAATAGGGATAATTTTACTTCTTTTCCAATCTGTATTCCCTTGATCTCCTTTAGTTGTCTTATTGCTCTAGCTAGGACTTCAAATACTATGGTGAAGAGATATGGGGAGAGTGGGCATCCTTGCCTTGTCTCTGATTTTAGAGGGAAATGCTTTAAATTTCTCTCCATTTAATTTGATGTTGGCTACTGGCTTGCTGTATGTTGCCTTTATTATTTCTAGCATAGCAGACTTTTTTGTAATAGCTAGAAACCAGAAACAACCCAGATGTCCCTCAACTGATGAATGGATTTTAAAAACTGTGGTACATTCACACAATGGAATACTACTCAGCTATCAGAAACAAGGCAATCATGCAATTTTCGGCCAAATGGATGGAACTAGAGAAGCTCATCCTGAGTGAGCTAACCCGGACTCAGAAAGATACACATTGCATCTATTCACTTATAATTGGATTTTAGCCATATAGTACAGGATAACTATCCTACAACCAACACACCAAAAGGAAAAGGAACATGGACTTAGTTACCTGTTAGTGAGACACTTTGCCCTAGAGGTGCTACCATGTGGGCCCTCAGTATATGAGGAAGCTCTTAGCCATCATATGACTGCCTGCTGAACTGGGGAGGGGAACTTATATGTAGGAACACCCCACAGTGGAGGAGTAGGATAGGAGGGAGAGGGTGTAGAGTGTGGGAGGGGTGGAAAGAGGGCACTGTGATGGAGATGTAATCTGAAGTAATAAACATACAAAAACATTCATATGATTGAAGGTTTAGTTCACTTCTGTCAAGGCCATAATTTGATTCTTGATGCTACAAAACAGGTTAAATGATAAGAATTAAAAAGAATTTATTTTGTTTTGTTCTAAAAGTAGTACATAGGTAGTAAAGGCAAAAGCACAACAAAACTAATAAAATAGTGAAATTTGCACTTTCATTTTGACAAATGTGTTCAATTCATTACAAAAAGAATAGTTCTTGATATGTGAGACTTTTTGATATTTAAAATGATGCAATGAATTTTCCAAAAATTAACTTTAAATTGGCTTCAAAATCATATAATAAATGAACTGAGCATAAATGTTAGCTTCAAATGTCAAAGATGGAGCAAAAATAATGTTTGTGCAACTGCAAGGGTTGACAGATTAGACCATTCCATATATTTCTAGATGTGTTTTTTCTCTGTCTTTATTGCTATATAATACATTGCTATGCCAGCCTTGGGATAGAGCCATGAGCATGCTTGGTAATAGTGAATCTATGATTCACCAAAGTGTTTCTAGTACTGCCAGTGATTGAACACATTGGCCCTGATCCAGAGTGTTTAATGCCAAGTTCCATGCTATGTACTGTTTAGAGAGGGTTGTGTGACGTTTGCAGGTCCATATGTCATGTTCTTGTTCCAGCTCTTCTATTATTGTATAATACAAGATCGTTTCAACAACAACAAAAAAATACATTGAATTAATTTAAGAATCATCTACTCCTCCTGACACCCAGGAGCTAAAAGGTATATGTTAAGAGGATAAGACGCAATGATTTATTTGAAGCTCTATGTTATATAACACAGGAACCCCAAATCAGGAAATACTTAAACAATATAAATCTAAAAGTTACTTAAGAGACTGAATTGTAAAAAGAGCAAAAATTATACTTCAAAAGTGGGAGGGGAACTATTCCTCAGTTCTGAAAGATGGAAGTTGGTGATTAATTTCTCTGTTCATGATTTTTATTTGTCATCCATAAGCTCTACTATGAAAAGGTGATAATCAAATATAAAACAAAAAAGCAAGTTTTGGACCAATAAATAAAAAGAAATGTGAATTATGAAGAGATGGAAAGAGCAAGCTGTTTACAATTTGACTGGTCAGTTAACCTCTATTCCTGGACTTCAGCAATTTTCACATATATGCAAATTGTCATTTCCAAATAGTAGATTAACGTAAGATGAAAAATACTATCTATATCATTGATGGTGAGTTTCTAGGGTACTTAACAATTGCTTACATCCACCATGTCATTGATTATGGAACACAAATAACACAGAGTTTTCTTAAAACACAATCTTCTAGCATGAATATGTTCATACTAATATTTTCTAAGAAAGAGTATTCCATATTCAATGGTTGCTACCACTGTCTGTAAATTATTTTGACAATGGCCTTAAAATGCCAAGTCTTACATTAAAAAATTATGTTACAACAACCCCTAATTACAGACCTGTTGAAGGCCACAAAATACCTATCTTGCTTTATAGACATATAAACTATACATACAAATATGACTTGATATCTAATACAACAATGGACATGATGGAGGCTCAGTGTACAATCATAGAGCCCACAGCTAAACTAAAGTGACAGCACCTGTGCTTAGGAGCGCCAACTTTCACACCTTTGCACTCTTGAAAATTCAAAATCCTCACTCCTTCACCTGTGCAATCTACAAAGCACACTCGGTTAGCTAGGCTCTGCCTGGGACAGTAAGTCTACCTAGTGGCATGACATAAATAGAAACCTTGATGTGATTGTTTTCAGAATGAGGCTCATCTATCATGTGACATTGCTTACAGTGTCTCACTCAGGCAAATGGATAGTGAGGATTCAGAGAAAAGAGCAGTTTTTCCAAGGGGAGTGACGGAAGTATTCTTTACATTCTCTGAGGAAAGGGTAACGTAAACAGCCTTAAAAAATACCATTTTTAAGAAAACTTGAATTGTGCAGCACATTGAAGAAGGAAAGCACATTTCTTAGTGGTCAGGGAGATTTGTCTAAACATTGAAGCTATCTTACAACCTTGACCTCTGTTTCCATATGAGATATTAGCAGCTTCTCCTCTTCCCAGATATAAAGCAAAATTTCTCCCCTGTGCTCATAACCATGCTTTCAGCGAAATAATCAATCATGCTATCACCAATTTTGCATTGTGACTCCACAGCAGGATGAAATCAGAGCATAAAATGACTATGGGCAAAGAATTTGTTTAAATACAGCTAGTTTGGAAAACCAGCAAAATGGTAAGAAAAATGACAGAAAACAAAACATACAAAGTGTAAATGTAAATGCATCTATCTTTAAGGCAGATCCATTTCAAAGCTTTCCACAACATGAAAGCTATTGTGTGATGCATCTGAGTGTTTAGACTAGTAAAATACTGTAATCAGGTTGCGACTAAATGCCAATACTTCACTCTATCGGCTGTGGGCACTGATTTGTGTTTACTATATGTTTCTAAAATATCTTAATATACTGAAGGCTAGTTAGGAAATGAAGCTTGATTTTACATTTACAACCAAACATATTTTAAGGAAATCCAACTGCCACAAATTCCAGGACCAAAAAAGGGAATCAGAAAGAAACTTGGTAATATGCAAACAAATGATAGAGGCTCTTCTGTATGTTTGAGAAATTAGAGAGAGCTCTATTCTGAGAGTGCTCCGGCAGTGATTTTGAAGCAAGATATTCAAGGAAAAGGAAGACAAGCCTAGCTTCTAATTCAGAACTAAGCCACTTCAATTAAACTTCAGCAAGCAATGCCTACTTCTCATTAATATAGATATTTCATTTAAATGAAGGTTTTTAAATAACTGCTCTAAAAAGATTCAACTGCTAGAAATGATCTACTACTACAAGAGTGTCTCATGCTTGTTTAAAATCAATCACTTTTATTCTGCCTTTGTAGTAAAACCATGATTCAAACCTTTCTTCCTGCAACGCCTTCTATTAATTCTAATGTTATAGTGCTCTCTGCTGGTGACAAATGATGTGAAAACTCCTTAGCTAAAACTCCTTAGCTAGGAAAAGGCCTAATTAACTTCTTTTCCTGGGCTCACAATCAAGTTTATTACAATATCTCTCCAATGTACCACACATCAATGGTAAGCTGAGGTACACCAAGAAGCACACTCCTCTAAAGAGATCTTAACACTTTGACATGAACTATTATATTGTGTGCACTCAGAGAAAAGGCCCTTAGTTACATAACAGGAACACTTGGGCTTGATTTAAGGTCAACTTAAAAAAATAACTATTATAATAAAAATAATTATATATATATATAACATAAACAATAAAGAATTGGGTCATAATCTTGGCTTTCAATTAAATAGTCTTGCAAATATGAATGAGATATTGTACCTAACTGAGCTTGTTTTTTTCATCAGTAAAAAGGAACAGCAGTCCCTACCTTGACTATACCATTTGAGCTCTTGTAAAATTGTAGATAAGATTATTGAGCACATGTATAAAATTTTCAAATAAATAAAAATTATAAGTATTATCATTCTAAGAAACAGAGTATTTTTCTTCCACCCCTGAAGTTAAAAGATTTTCAAATTGTCACTGGAACGGACCTGTTAAAAATGGAGTCCAGGCTAGGGGTATGGGTCACAAAGACCACTTGCCTAACATGCACCAGGCCCTGTTCAAAGCCCATTTCCACAAAAGAAAACTTCAATCATGCAAACTCTATGTGTGTGTGTGTGTATACAACATCATTAAAAAATAAAATATAATTATCTTATTCTCCCCTTTACCTTTCCTTATTCCAGCCCTACCCATGTAGCCTTCCCTTTCCCGCCAGCTCTCTCACAAATTCAAGAATTTCTTTAATGTTTAATTGTTCATATATATATATGTATATACATATATAATTGCTCATATATACATAATAAATTAAGCTTGTGTGAATTGAGGTATATATATTCATAAATGTACAACAGATAAATATAGTTATCACCTCAACCAAGAAACTTCTTTATTTAGTATCAGGAAAAAAAAATCACATTTCATAGGACAATTATCTAGAAATATATTGCCACAAGTTACAGCATTTTTGTTAACCAAAATCACTTGGAACATTTCTTTTGTAATGATAATAACAATAGTCATGGCTAATAAATATTCTTTACATATGAGTTGTCTCTCTAAAGATTTTATATATATTAGCTCATTTTTCAGAAGAACCCAATAAGGTAATTATATTTCAAATAAGAAAATTTAAACAAGAGGAAATTAAGCAGTCTACTCAATGTGGCATGGCAAAATCTGGTGCCCTGACTCTATGGTCATCACCATTTTGATCTGCTGCCTTGTAGAAGAAAAATGTTTCCCTGGAGATTGAATCATCAATATTAATAACTGAGAGAAATCAAGAATAGTGTAATATGTCAAATTTAGAGTTCAACAATGAATATGGTTACCAACGAACAAAAATACTACTTAGCAAAATTACCTTCCTAATACATCTGTTTCTGACATTATCAGTTTTTAAACATGAGCGATACCTTCATGTCTACTTGTCAAGTAATGTCTGGAAATTTCAAAACAACCATATTGATCTTATTCCATAATGATCCCAATTGTAGGTTTTCTTTTTCTTTTTTTGTTGTTTTTGTTTTGTTTTTTTTCGAGACAGGGTTTCTCTGTGTAGCCCTGGCTGTCCTGGACTCACTTTGTAGACCAGGCTGGCCTCAAACTCACAAAGATCCACCTGCCTCTGCCTCCCAAGTGCTGGGATTAAAGGCGTGACGCCTCCACCACCTGGCTCAATTGTAGGTTTTCAATTCATTTCCCAAACCACAGCCATATTCCTAGTAATATTAGAAACACATATTTTCAGATTAAATTCCTCTGAATTATAAAATTCAGACAAAAACATTCCAAAGGTGCCTTAGCACCAAACAGAAAATTATATTTTTATCACTTTGAAATAAATGCAACATTCTCTGTTCTTATTGTACAACTGCCCTTGCACCTGGAGACGAGTGTATAGTTGAGCACTATATGGTATTTAATTACTGGGCCCAATACACATTGTGCTATGTTAACAAGCTCAAGGATATAATTCTACATTCTAAAACATGTGTTATGATCGATTAATTTGCTTTGCTACCTTTCTTGCTCAACAATCCCTCAATGAAGCGAACATGGCAGCTTTGAAAGGTAGAACTATCCTTTCCCATTTTCTAGGTATTTAGAAAATATAGCTAAGTCCCATGATGAGATTTAGGCAATTATTGGTAAAAAGATATTAATTTGGAAAAAGAATATATACACAATTATTTTAACACTGACCCTGTACTAAAAACACTTTTTTTGGATGAGTACTATTAAGAAGTATGTCTATAATTAGTCATATGCATAAAACTATACACACAGATTAGGAAATAGGGAACACTGGGAAATAGATATAGGGAAATGCATTATCTTGTAATAAAATAATCATTATAATTAAGCCCCTCCTCCTTTATTCTAACCCTTTCCTCCAGGTCTATACTTCTGAAAAACAACTGAGAAAATATTAAAATCTAAATTTTTATTTACTTAAAACTAGTTTGTTTCTATCTGTCTTATTTTAATTATAACTCAACAACTAAACCTAATTAAATTAAAACCTATCCCTCATTTTAAATACTTGTGAAGGCTACTATGTAAGAACATTGCAACACATTTAAAAGGGGATATTGATATTGTGTGACATTCTTAATCCTCAAATTAGAATTATTAGTTCTCATTAGGCTAGTGATTCATTGTTTTTAAACACACACACACACACACACACACACATATATATAACTAATGTATATTTATATTGTTAGCATGATATATATATAATACTTTGTTTATATATTTGTATATTAGTATTATATAAGTATATATTTATATATAATACTAATGTTACTAATTAACACTTTTTTCATTTTGACACCCCAAAAATATTCAAAAAAGACTTTTGCCAAATAGGAATTTTTGCATAGCAATTGTCATCAAATAGAAAATCCCTGTGGAAGCTTCATAAAGTTGTTAAAATGAGGTGGGAAAACAAAAGGACCATAGGTCCAAACAGGGAGGAATAAGTCCCCTGTTATAGCACTAGAATTCCCAAGGTCCTAAGTTTAAAGGAGCTTTATGGTGGAAGAACTAATAACTTTGCAGCTAAAAACAAAAGCAAGTGAGCAAATATTCAGGACAAAAATAATTCTAGTAAAAATCTCCAAACTCAGACAGGAACTCAGGCATACACAATGAACCAACATTGTGGAAGTGGAAAACCTCATTTAGGGAACATATGAGAGAATGAAGAACACTTAATAATATACTAAATACTCCAGGTCAATAGAAATGAAAATAATTCCAAAATCCAACAGCTACAAGAATCATTTAGCTCTGTTAAGATTGGAGCACCTCAAAAAGTCAACTGTACTGATTTTGGAAACTCCTGTAGACATCTGCAAAAAGATTTCTCTCCAAAAAGATGATGCCAACAAGACATCAAGACACACTCATATCCACAAACAGCCAACATACATTTTTACATGTGTACATATTCTGACACATGTGATTTGGAAATGTCACCAATCATTTTCTGTTCTCATTCTCACTATTCAAACATCATGAATCGCAGAGCACCTGAACATCTTTTCTCAGGTAAATACACCTGTAGTCTTGTTCCATTGTTTCTCAACTACTCTGTTGGCATTGTTGTAATTGTTCTCTTATCCTGTGCTAGCCTCCAAAACCCTTAAAGTAGCACCCATTCTCTTAATTGGCAACTACAGAAGGAGAGATCCAAACCCTCTGGGTCAATATGGGGAAGAAAAAAGTCCATATTTGCTTCACTGTGCTCTGTTTTGGATCTGGCAGAATGCCCTTCTTTGGAGGAGCCCATGCTTCTGGCAACAACTTTGATACCATTGTTGGCAAATTTTAAGGGAAAGTATTAGTAGGATTTTTCTTTTCACATACTACTCATCCGGTCATATATTAAGTTGCTCAACACTTAAACCCAAAAAGCTGTATCTCAAAAATATTCTCCTTAAAACACGAACTTGGGTTCAGCGGTTCCATGGGACAATGAAGTGACTACGTTGATATAGGGAGACATGGTAATTTCCAATTTCATCCTTTCCAGTCTTTTGGCACCAAACTATGCAGCAGATGTGGATGTGTATATCTGGATCTTGCTAAATCAAGGGATACTGGAAAGCTGACAAGATACTGCTGTGAAAATGTTTCCTGTCCCTTAGTGTCATCTCTACTTCTTTATTTTCAAATTTTGTTCCTCATATACAAAACAAATATATGAAGAATTAAGCATGAAAAATTTCATGAATCTGTACATAGATTAAATGAGTTGTTTTGCAAATTATTTGAGATAATCTCATTCCCTTCAACCTTTAGCATCTGCCAGCCTATATTCTCTCAAATGGTCCTATCTGAAATAACAACAGTTCATTGTGACCTAGATACCAGAAAAAGTACAGAAGAAGTGAATGTATTTGTAAGCAGAAGTTTCTCAAGGGCTCCAACTCCTCTGGAAGACCATGAATCATTCCTCTCTGGATTGCAAAAGGAAATTGGCCTGCTGAGAGTTCATAGGTCAGATAGTTGTAAATGAGACTTACAAGCTAAGCTCAAAGTGTGTGGCCAGCTTGCTTTGTTCATTATTACTTATGAAGAAATAAAATATTTCTTTTAATTTTGCTTTTATTAGATTTCTGTGAAAAGAAAGATTATTTAAGTTTATAATAAATATTTTCTCATTATTTATTCATATGCATGTTAAATTTCATAAACTCCAGTGGCCAAAATTTAACCTGCTGATGCGGGTGAATCCTCATGTAGTCCATCTGTTCAAGTCAAGAGAATGCTCAGGCATTAGCCTGCATTTCCACATTTACAAGCCCTGAATCTGATCACACCCATATAGTCCTAGTTACCGTGTGAAACTTACTTTTCCATGAAACAGTAAAACAGGAAGAGATATGCTTCAAACAGAATCAATAACCAGTACAAAAATCTCCACCTCAAACTATGCTTGTTATAGATTAGAATTGTGCCTTTGTAGCTAGACAGGAAGTTAAAAGTATCCAACAGCTGCATGTGTGTGTGTGTGTGTGTGTGTGTGTGTGTGTGTGTGTGT
>CAJQZJ010000072.1:4779822-4793281 GCA_907164525.1 Lophiomys imhausi
TCTACTAGCAAAGCAACCTGCTCCATAAACAAGCTGACACTGTGTATAGACATTAAAGTTTTAGGATTTTGTCAAACATCCCCTACTTCCCATCTCTCTCGCTCTCTCTTTTTTTTTTTTGATACTGCTCACAGTAATACAACTCCCAATTTGTTTGCTTCTACTACTTACAGGCACTGTGTGAAGTGCTTTTCTTCTATCTTAATACAAAAACCTGTAAGGAAGATACCCATACCCTTGCGTAGACTATATATGCATACATGCACACACGCCCGTGCGCGTGCGCGCGCGCGCGCACACACACACACACACACACACACACACACACACAGCAATTTTGCCTAGTTGCAATTTGAATTCTGGTCTGGCTAAATCTAGGCTCTAATTCTCAACATCTTGTTGCCTTTAACATAGCAGGAGAGTACAGCAAATCCACCCTGAAATAAAGAGACTGGATTAGATAAAGGGACATGTTCTTCTGTAGATTTTATGTTTTATACATATATGGGGGGTTATCAGCTAAATCCAGTGTTAAACTCACAAATACCAATGGTGTTTGTCTATTTAATAGCTTTAATCTTAATGACATACTGAGAACATTTTGATATATTTGCTATAATGTTAAACTAATGATATTTTTCCACAAGATCCTGTGTCAGACAGCCATATGTCTGCCATCTTTCTGAACCCATAAGAAACTTCCAATCCATTTCTCCAGTCTATTCTTGCTTCTCTACAAGGAACAATAAATGGTTAATCATGTTGCTAGGTATTAGACAGAAGTTACTGTGTAAAGGATATTATTTGACTTCAAATCTCTAAAATCACCCTAAAAACAGAAGTCTCTTGTTCTCTCCCAGGAGGTTGTGGTTTTGGAAAGTATTTTTAAATAAATGATCAGCATTTAAGTCAACAAAACAAGAAAAGTCAGATTCCTCCTCCATAATGTAGATGGGCTTCATCCAATCAGTTTCAGGACTTAGTAGAGAAAAGCCAATCTTACCTTAAGGAATAGGGCATTCTGCCAGTAATGTGATAGTTAAACTTCTTTGTCAACTTGACTTGATTAGAGTCATCCAGGGAACACATCTCTGGATATATTAAGTAGGGTTTTCTAAAGGAACAGAATCAATAGTGTGCACATGCGTGCGTGCGTGTGTGTGTGTGTGTGTGTGTGTGTGTGTGTGTGTGTGTGTATCTTTAAAGGGAACTATAGACTGTCTTAAATGATAGTCTTCTTTCACATTGGAAGATCAGAGAATGTGGTAGTCCCTCTGTCCACAAAGATGGGTGTTTCAGGAATTGGTAGATTAATTATTATCTAGCCCAAACCATCTTCTCTTCATGATAATTCCACCCTTGGAAAAAAAGCACTTGTGAACAATTATGAGTATTCATAATTCCTAGAATTTTCCTGATTAATGTTACATATCACTGAATAATTTGTACTTACTAGGCAATTAATAAGTATTAGTTGAGTAAATTAATTTGTATTAGACATCTGTATGACTTCCATTATTATATCCTGTTTAACATTAAAGTTGGGTTTTATCATATTTTAAATAAGGGAGTTGAAACACATTAGTTTTAAGGGAAACCTGGTCTTATTGTTTCACTCTATATAGAAATCATTCTAAAAACTACTAGAAGTTGAAAACACCCAGCACTGTATTTGATGACATGTGTAAGGTATATTAGTTGTCTATTACTCCATAGCAAATTACCACAAACTTGACTTAAAACAAGACACAGTTTTAGGTTCCACAAGGTTAAATGTCCATGCTGACTTACCTGGGATGTCTGATAAGGGTCATTCCAGGGCAAAATCAAAGTGTCAGAGATGTAAAACTCATCAAGGTAAGCTAAATTGGACTTTTTGTTGTGAGACTAAATGAGATTGTATCTCCATGCTTGTTGCAGGATATCTGATCATATTGTGAACCCCAAGTTCATGAATTGGAAAAATATGTTTCTAATTATGGGGTGGCACAGCCTTTGGTACTAGAGCTTTCTGTTTACTCCAAACAAGTACATGCAATGTGGATCTGCTATAGCACACACCTTTAATCCAAGAGCTTTATGTACACAGGATTAAATAAATTTAACCTTAGGTCAAGAGGCAGAGTAAGAAACCAGCTGGCAGCGATTAAACAGAATGGAGGGGCATTGAGCTGAAGGGTATTTAAGACAGCATGGAGAGGAAGCAGCTTTTTAGCTCTGGGATTTTTCCTCTAGGGTTTTCAGCTGAACAGGAAGATCAGCTGAGTGATTTCTCTGCCTCTCTGAGCTAGCAGGTTTTCACCCAGCATCTGGCTCCTTAGTCTTCACTGGTAAAATCAAATTCCTGAGATACTTTAGATTTTAAAACAACACATGTTCACTCAGGTTGTTGGCAGACCTCGTTTCTAGAAACTGTAAGAATGACATCCTCATTTTGTTACTGGGAATTGATCATGCATTGTCCTTAACCTCGATAAGCTCCTTGAATTCCTTTCCATAATGTCCCTTCTACTCATGCCAGTCATAATGCTTCTGATCCATTCATTGTCTTTATTTCAATCTCTCTGACTTTATCTTCTGCTAACTAGGTGAAGGAATATTTCTGATTTTAAAGGATTCTTATAATAAGTTTATGCCAGCTTCCACAGTGTCCTGAGGTCAACTGCTTTATGACCATGAATACATTGACAATAATCACTAAAGTAAAAAATTGGAATAAAGGTTATATTGGCCATCTTAACTGTTTTCCTACCACAAAGACTCATGTAGATTATTAAAGAGAGATTATTCTGACATTTGTTAAATAATAAGACTGATGATTGTAACTTTATGATGATTAGGTTGTTAAAGAGAAATTATTCTGCCATTTATTAAACAATATAGAAGATTTTAGGGTGATTGAGTAGTGAAAAACTACTAAAATAAGAGAAAAACAGAGTGGAAACAAGCCCAAGTACAGAAAAGACAACTAAAAATTTCTTTCTAATGATAAGAATAAGAGGTTACTGAATAAAAAATTAGTAAGTGGAATGTGAATAAACATCAAAGGCAAGGAGAGTGTTGCTACATTGGCTTCATAGAATTTTTTTGGTAAAGGTAAACTAATAGCTCATATACCAACAGGGAGGGTTAAGATCTTGATAGAAAAGCAAGGATGGCACAGGGTATTACAAGTAGATGGATTTATTTATTTATTCACTTTACATTCCAATCACAGCTCCCTAACCCCTCTCCTCCCAGTCCAACCCTCCCACCCTCTTTAGACTTTTCCCCCTGCTCCCATTCTTCACAGAGAAGGGAGCCACACCAACAACCCCACCCCCACCGCCAACCCTGGTGCCATCCCATCCCAGCACATCATGAAGCATCTAAACTAAGTTCACCCTCTTCCACTTAGGCTAGACAATGCAGCCCAACTAGGGGAAAGTGAACTAACAGCAGGCAACAGGGTCCACGTCAGGATCAGCCCCTACTCCAATTGGTAGGAGACACACATGAAGAACAAGCTGTCTATTAGCTCCATAGTGGGGGAGGGGCTATGTCCAGCCCATACACACTCTTATGTTTGTGGTTCAGTCTCTGTGAACCCCCATGTGCCCAGGTTAGTTTACTCTGTAGGTATTCTTGTGGAGTTCTTGTCACCTTTGGGTTTCTCTATCCTTCCCCCAACTCTTCCACAAGACTCCCAGATCTCTGTCTAATGTTTGACTGTTGGTTTAAGAATCTGTTTCTATTATCCTAGTTAGCTAGTCTCTTGTCTGGTTTATTAAGATGGATTCTTAATAAATTCATTTAGCACAAATCTTAAACTGGGGTCAGTAGGTCAAAATTAAGCCTACTCTAAACAAAGGCTCCAAGCAACCTGACTAAAATTTAGTTGAGTCTTTGAGGCACTTGCAACACAGCTCAGAAAATAAAGTATGCTTGTTACCAAGTATAGCAATCTGAGTTCCATCCTGGGAACCCATATAGTTCTATAAGCTGTCCTCTGACATCCATATGTGCACTGTGAAACACACACGCACACACACACACACACACACATATACACTAGATAGATGATAGGTAGGTAGGTAGAAAGAAAGAAAGATAGATAGATAGATAGATAGATAGATAGATAGATGGATAGATAGATAGAATCTTTTTAAAGAAACAATTCCAACATCTAAAACATTAAGGCTAGAAAACTGAAGAACCTTAGCGATGACCTAGTTACCCAGACCAATCAATGTTCAGATGAACATATGTGAGGAGTATAGCCTCTCTGATACTGGAGTTCTGCAGCTGAAGTCTCAGCTCAGATTTCCAACAGACCAGGTTCTGCCGCCTGTTCCAAAATACTACTCAAAGATTCAAAGAGGACACTGCCTAGTGGAGGAGGTAGGAACCCAATTTCCAGAAGCAGTTGGGTGGGCACTATGGCCGATATCACCACCATCAAGGTGGTGAAGTACAAGATCCAGATTCTGCAACAGCAGGTGGATGATGCCAAGGAGAGGGACGAAAGCCTCCAGCAGAAAGTGGAGGGAGAAACGGGGGCCTGGAGCAGGCTGAGGTGGCCTCCTTGAATTACAGGATCCAGCTGGTCTAAGAGGAACTGGGCTGTGCTCAGGAATGCCTTGCCACTGCTGCAGAAGCTAAAGTAAGTAGAAAATACTGCTGATGAGAGTGAGAGAGGTATGAAGGTAATTGAAAACCAGGCTCTGAAAGGAAGATAGAACTCCAGGAAATCCAGCTAGAGGAAGCATGGCGCATTGAAGAAGAAGTGAACAGGAAGTATGAAGAAGTGGCTTGTAAGTCAGTGAGTATTGAAGGAGACTTGGAATGCACAGAGGGACTAGCCAAGCTGGCCGAGTACCATTGCTGAGTGATGGATGGGCAGATCAGACTAATGGACCAGAACCTGAAGTGTCTGAGTGCTGCTGAAGAAAATTACTCTCAAAAAGAAGGCAAGTATGAACAGGAAATCAAGATTCATACTGATAAACTCAAGGAGACAGAGACCCATGCTGAGTTTCCTTAAAGCTCGGCAGCCAAACTAGAAAAGACCATTGTTGACTTGGAAGATAAGCTGAAGTGCACCAAAGAGGAACACCTCTGCATACAATTGTAACCAAACTTTTTAAATTATTCAATACTTATTTATTAGTAACTATATTCACTTATAACAAAACAAACACTTAACTACTAGCCCTACAAATTTCTACAACCCCTATGACCTAACCACTAAACCTATTGATAACTATTACAACTATTTTCATAAACTTTTAGAAGGATACAGTCTCTGGGGCAGGTTCTCTGTAGGGAGTTAGATTAATATAAATTAGTTTTAGTAAATATCTAGGTTTCTGACACAGTCTCCTAATCTGGGGCATGAAGATCAACTTGGCTGTGAGCAATTACCTTATCAGCTTATGGACTAAAAACAAGGATGAAGTCATGTGAAAGTCACTTGAAACGAGGGGAGCCTATGGACTAAAAACAAGGTTGAAGCCAGGTGAAACAACGAAAGACTTTATGACCTGGCATTGTTTTCAGCTGCTAAGTGGGCAGAGCCCAAATTAAGCTGAAGCAGGTGGAACAAGGAGCGATACTATTTAAGGACAAGTGGATGAGCCCCGGGGAGCAGCGTACTAGGGGCCCCATGCTAGAGAGCTGCATGCTAGAGAGTCTGCACACTTGAAAGAACAATGAGTAGTTTGTATCCTCTGATGGAGAAAGTGCTGCTGGTGGATTGATGACCAGATCTCCCTGAGGCAGAACGAAGCTGGTGAGCAGAGAAAGCCTCAGCAAGACAGCAAAAGGCCAAGGACTAAACCCTGTGGATCAACTTTTGCCTAGAGTGGTTTGACCTGTCCAAACAGCAGCCTGGCAAAACTGTGGCCAGCTTTAAAGACTAAGGCAGAGTGACAGAGTTGCTGATACAAAGGAAGTAAGTTGGCCTACAGATGGCTGAGGTCTCCCAGAGAGAAGAAAGCCTTAAGCCTTATTTAAGGTGAAACCGCCATAGCCAATTTACCCTGACGAATCTACATCTGAGATATTCTAGAAGAAAGACTGCTAAGTGCATTAAAGGTTCTACCCCAGAGACTGTTCCTGATGACTAAGGACCTGCCCCAGAGACTGTATCCTTCTAAAAGGTTATGAAAATAGTTTTAATAGTTATCAATAGGTTTAGTGGTTAGGTCATAGGGGTTGTAGGCATTCATAGGGCTTGTAGGAATTTGTAGGGTTAGTAGTTAGTTAAGTGTTTATATTTGTTATAAGTAAGTGTATTTGTTATAAGTAAATATAGTTATTAATAAATAAATGTTTAATAATTTTAAAAATGTTGAGTTTCAGTCCTCAGTGGGCTCTGCCCACTTAGCAGCTGAAAACAATGCCAGGTCATAAAGTCTTTCCTTTTTTCACCTTGTTTTAGGGAAGAGGATGGGGGGTGACTGGGAAGAGTGTGGGAGGGTGGGACTGGTGGGGGGAGTAGGGAGAGGATTGTGATTGAGATGTAACTTGTAGAAATAAAAAATAAATTAAAAAAATGTTAACTATAAAAAAACAAACACAATAAATAGTGCTGATATTTGAGGTGAAAAAAATGGCTATCCTGACAAAAGTAAGATACAGATTCAATGCAATTCTATCAAAATACCAACACAATTATTACAGACCTTGAAAGAACAATTATCAAGTTCGTATGGAAAAAAACAGAATAGCTAAATCAATCATGTACAATAAAAAAAGGAAAAAAATGGGGAGGTGTCACCATCTCAGATTTCAAGCTATACTACAGAGAAATACTAATAAAAACATCATGGTACTGGTATAGAAACAGACCAGTTGATCAATGGAATTGAATCAAAGACCCAGAAATAAACCCACACACCTCCTTTCACCTAATTTTTGACAAAGAAACCAAAATCTTACAATGGACAAAGGGCAACATCTTCAACAAGTGGTGCTGGTCTAACTAGATGTCACCCATGTAAAAGAATGCAAATAGATCCATATTTATCACCTTGGCCAAAACTTAAGACCAAGTGGATCAAAGACCATAACATAAAGCCAGACACACTAAGTCTAATAGAAGAGAAAGTAGAGAAAAGCCTGAAACTCATTGGCACAGTTGACAACATCTGGAACAGAGCACCAATAGCTCAGGCTTTAAGACCAGCAATCAATAAATGGGATCTTATGAAACTGAAAACCTTCTATAAGGCAAAGGACACTGTTATTAGAACAAAACTGCAGCCTACAGATTGGGAAAAGATCTTCACTAACCCCATAACTGACAGAGGGCTAACATCCAAAATATATAAAGAACACAAGAAAATAAAAACCAAGAAACCAAATAATCCAATAAAAAAATGGAGTACAGAGCTAAACCAAAAATTCACAACAGAGGAATTTTTAGTGGCCGAGAGATACTTCAAGAAATGTTCAACATCCTTAAGCATCAGAGAAATGCAACTCAAGACAACTCTAAGATTCCATCTTACACCTATCAGAATGACTGATAAATCAAAAGCTCAAATGACAGCACATGCTGGTGAGGTTTTGGATAAAGAGGATTACTCCTCCATTGCTGGTAGGAGTGCAAACTTGTACAACCATTGTGGACATCAGGCTGGTGCCTGGCGATATCTTAGAAAACTTGGAATAGCTTTGCTTCTAGACTGAGCCATATCACTCCTAGACACATATCCAAAAAATTCCTCACCAAATGACAAGGACGTCTCCTCAAGTATGTTCATAGCAGCTTTATTTATAGTAGCTAGAAACTGGAAACAACACAGATGTCCTTCAACCAAAGGATGGATTAAAAAAAACTATGATACATTTAGACAATGAAATACTATAGTGCTATCAGAAACAAAGAAATCATGCAATTTGCAACCAAGTGGATGGAACTAGAAAAGCTTATCCTGAATGAGCTAACACAGACCCAGAAAATACATATGGCATGTACTCACTTATAACTTGATTTTACCCATATAGTATAGGATTACTATTCTATAATCAACACACCCAAAGGAACAGGAATATGGACCTTTGTTACCTGTTAGTGGGACATTTTGCCCTATTGGACTTGCCAAGTAGGCTCCCAATGCAAGAGGAAGCTCTTAGCCCTCATGTGACTGATGAACTGAGGGGGGCTGATATATGGAAGCACCCCACACTGGGGGAGTATGATAGGTGGGAGAGGGGGTACAGGGTAGGGGATGGGATTGGGAGGGGTGGAAGGAGGGGGCTGTGATGGATATGTAACTTGAATTAATAAGTAAACCTTTTAAAAAGAGATTCCAAAATAAAGTACATGAAAGTTGAAACTGCAATTTAATTATAAATTGTATTTATTGACAAGTATAAACTGTAAGATTAGGCTGGTGGAGCAGCCAGCGGCATGGCAGAACAACGGGCAGCCTGGTAGGATACCAGGTGACTGGAATGGCCCACCTTAACTGGCGGCCTTATTTATCCTGGGGAAAGAGCCCAGGACCAAGGGTGGCCTACACCACCTGTAACTCTATTAAGTAATATAAATTGTTATATTAGGCCAGTAGAATTACCAGTGGCTTTGTGAGAGATTTGCCAGAGCTCGGCAGGAGTCCAGGAGTCTGACAGCCCTGGATTGCTTGGACTGACGGCCTATAAACTGCTGTGGTCCTTTCCCCAATAATTAAATACACCAGGACCTTTTAATCTTTCAACACTTAAACTTTAGCTGGGCAGACTCTCAATTAGCTACTCTAAATTAACCTGGATCACCTAATCCCAAACCACCATGTGCCTGTGATTACCTTCCACCATTCTCAACCACATCTATCTTCTTCCATGTCTCCTGGTGGAATGAACTAATCCTCTGTGTAAAACACAGGGTTCCTGTCCTAATATCAGGAAGTCCCACCTTCCTATATTATTTCTGCCCAGCTAATTGGCTATCAGCAACTTTTTTTTAACCAATCAAGAGAATGCCTCAGAAGGGGCAGTAACCAGATCTCAGCATTGAAATAAGCCTATCAGAAGAAATGTTATTAGACCTTCCCCAGCAGACTATTGAGGAACAATTGAAAGTCTCTAGCATAATTATTGCTCCTAAGTTCTGAGAAAAAAATATTTTCACAAGGATAGCATCATTTTTAAACTTTTAGTTTCTCTTCATCAGGACTGACAAAGCATGCATCCTTTCTCTGCCACACACTACAGAAACTTGGGCACATTAATTAATTTCTGAAAAACCTGTAAAATACACATATCAATAGTGTTAGTTCAAGGATGGTTTGAAAATATGGTGGAAACCAAGGACTAACCCTATGAAATGGGTTATGAATAGGCTTATGGAAACATACTGTCTATCATAAAAGCCAACTTATAAAAACCAGTAAGTGCAGGGATAGTGGAACATATGTGAAAATAAAGAAGACAGGTGAATACTGGGGATTAAAAGATTAAACCAGGATGGAAGAGGAGATATGAGGGCAGGGACTAGGTTAACCAAAATTAAGGATTATGAGGTCTTATTTCAGAAATCCACTAGTTAGTAAACTAATTTAAACATACAGCTTTAAATGAAAAAAGTTCAAACAGATTTTCTTGCACATGTAGAAAATTTTGCTGTAGAAGACATGAGTTATTAAGTAAAAGCTCCAGAAGTTTCCCAAAGAGCATAATCTATTGCCATTTTCCTGGTTTACTCACTATAGCTAATATCCTATTGCTAAAGACAACACACATGAAGAATTCAATTTCAATACAACCAAGAAATTTGTTACCTAGTGGCAAGATTTCATAGTGGTGGAAGGTACTATTGGG
The DNA here is from genome assembly GCA_907164525.1 of Lophiomys imhausi. NCBI lineage: Eukaryota > Metazoa > Chordata > Mammalia > Rodentia > Muridae > Lophiomys > Lophiomys imhausi. The sequence goes on from CAJQZJ010000072.1 coordinate 4,789,630, forward strand.
ACAAAAGACATCCAGTATTAGAACCTGCATGCTACAGTATCAAACTGGCAGACAACAGTAGCATGAGTATTATGCAGTAACTGTGTTCTGACTAGATTTTAGGTCTATTCCACAGAGGGATTTTCATTACCAGTACTATAGACCTTGTTAAAACCCAATCACAATTCCTAGGGTAGAATGTGCTACTGTTGTTTTGCTAGGTGATCATGATGTCAACTTGTCTTCAAAGTACCTATGTTCATACTCACAGACCTGCGCTGTTCTCAGCCATGGATAAAGAAATTTCTTTTTTTTTCTTTCTTTAAATATTTATTTAATGTGCATGTACATTTTGGTTGCATGTATGTCTGTATAGTCCATACATGTCTGGTACACACAGAAGTCAGAGGAGGGTATCAGATCCTCTTGAACTGGTGTTACAGATACCCATTACCCACCATGTGGGCACTAGGAATCAAATTTGGGTGCTCTGAGATAATAGTAAGTGCTGTTAACCACTGAGCCATTTCTTTGGCCCTAGAGTGTCTTTTTGAAGTATACAGCAGTCAGTGGAAAGATGCATAATTGGTCAAAGTGCTGAAAATAGGAAACTCTATGCCAATCCATAATGGAACATCTATATTAGCCAAGGCTCGAGAGTATCAAGAAGGAGGAGACTGAAATAATATAAGAGCTGAAGGAGAGGAGGCATGCTGGAGACTGCTGTCCTTTGAATCTTTAGGGTGACATAGGTATATAAGGAGTTTGCAAACCCCAAGCCCTAACCCTATTGACCTTATTGCAATTTGTCAGTTTTCCTTGACTAAATATTTCTCAAGTTGTTGCTGTTCTTTGGTGAATTTTCTGAGTTCTGAAAGGTTTGGTTATGATATTTGGGGTCATAATTTTCATTGTTTTTATGTACAAGTAGGTTTGTCATGATCTTCAGTCTATCACTCTAAACATCTATAATTATACTGTATGGTTTTAATAAGTAGTGTTTTTTAAGGTAAAGTATTTGCTCATAATTTTTACCATGAAAAACTATCGATTTTTATCAAATAGTGCATTTCTATCTACAGAGATGACCACATCATTTTTTATATTTTAATCTATTGATATAGTGAATTATATTTAACTGCATAAAAGTAACCTTAAATTCTTGGGATGTATCCTACTTGGTTTGAGTGCATGTACATTCAAAATTAATGTTGAAATTTCATTGCAATTATAAAAATAATAAGAGCTGGGACTTCTCAGCATCTCTGCCTTTATAAATCAGTTGGTACATTATTAAAAGAGTAGGTTTATTATAAAAGAGTGATTCCAAGTTTTTATTTGACTGTCACTTACCCTTCTGCCCACCCTATACAGGCTGACATATAAAAAAAAATCCCTGGCTAGATATTAGCACCTTGTCCTTGTGTTTCTTGTACCAATAATGATATGAAAATTAATTTCTTTTTTATAAATTACCCAGCTCGAAGTATTCTTGTAGAGCAACTGAAAATTTGAATAGTTCTGATTATATTATTGTATGAATCATTGGGTTCTGTTAACTATATTTGGTTAGACTCTTGGCATCTATGGAGAAGAATGAACCTGACTTTTATTTTTCCTTCCTTTCATTTTTTACTAATCAGCATTAGAATATGTTTGGTTCCTAAAAGAAATCAGGGAAAGTTCACTCATTTTCTGTTGTATGAAAAACTAGAATTTCTTGTTTGAATATTTGCTATAACTTGCTGGTAAAACCAGCTGTTCCTGAAATTTTCATTGTGAGAAGACTGCTGCTTAAAGACTTAATTCATTTAATTGTTCTATAACCATGTGGGTTTCTAATTCCTATCAAATAAGTTTTGGTATTTTAAACTTTTAAAAATTATGTTTTATTTAAATATTCACATTTTTGCAGAGAAAAATCTTCATAATTTCTTATTTCTATGATTTGAAGCATCTGTAGTAATTTATTTTATTACAAAAATTTTGTAGGAAAAATATAAAACATAATTTTTCTTTGCTAAGAAGTTTTGATTCTGATACCTAATTTTTCTCAATATATTTTACTTTTAATTTTCTGTGTATTTTTATTGTAAAGATGAATACATTTGGAGTTACTATATTAAAATGTCCCTTATCAGATAATGCACTAAAAGTAAAATTTATAAAATAGTCCTTATTAGTAAAAGATTGCTTAAGAAAAATATTGTTGAATTCTTGTCTTCCTAGTCACTACTCTTCACTCAACTTTCCCAGTCTTCTTCACAGCCATCACTTCCCCTTTACAAATTTTACATCTTAGACTCTGCATTCTCTTTCATTGCTCAATGCAACTGTATTTTTTCAACCAACTCATGTTTTCTTGATGATAATTGTTTTCTAGGCATTCTTATGATTGGACAATATGAGACCTCTAAAAATATTCCTGGAGTCTTGTCCCTTACTATACATTCTTTCCTTTACATTTAAGTTTCCAAACTACATTGTAAATATCTTTTTTATGCTTTTAAACCTTTTAATGAAACCTCTAATATTAAAGGCACACAAATATATCCTAATATTTATCTATATATCGATATTCATTTTTTACATATCTACATTTACTTCTATATATCTAAGTTCATTTTCTTTATTTTCCCATTATTTATTTATTTATTTGTTTGTTTGTTTATTTATTTATTTATTATTTCAGGTTACATCTCCATCATAGATAGTGTCCTCTTTCCACCCCTACCAGTCCCACCCCTCCAAACACTACCCACTATCGCTTCAATCCCACTCCTCACACAATTTCTATTATTATACGTTGAAGCACACACAGTTTCTATTATTATATATTGAGGCACACACACTTTCTAGTATTATATCTTGAGGCACACACATTTTCTATTATTATATCTTGAGAAACAAACACTTTCTATATTATATCTTGAGACACATACACTTTATAGTATTATATCTTGAAGCACACACACTTTGTAGTATTATATCTACATGCACACACACTTTATAGTATTATATCTTGAAGCACACACATTTTGTAGTATTATATCTACATGCACACACACTTTCTATTATTATATCTTGAGGCACACTCACTTTCTATTTTACCTTGAAATATACACTTTCTATTATTATATCTTGAAGGACATACACTTTCTAGTATTATATGTTGAAGCACACACACTTTCTAGTATTATGTCTTGAAGCACACACACTTTCTAGTGTTATATCTTGAGGCGCACACAATTTCTAGTGTTATATCTTGAGGCACACACATTTTCTAGTATAATATCTTGAAGTTCACAAACTTTCTATTATTATATCTTGAGGCACACACACACACTTTCTATTATTATATCTTGAAGCACACACACTTTCCAATATTATATCTTGAATCTCACATACTTTCTATTATTATATCTTGAAGCACACACTTTTTCTAATGTTATATCTAGAAGGACACTCACTTTTCAATTATTATATCTTGAGGCACACACTCTTTCTAATATTATATCTAGGAGCACACTCACTTTTCAATTATTATATCTTGAGGCACATGCATATTCTAGTATTATATCTTGAAACACACACACACTTTCTATTATATCTTGAAACACAATTTCTAGTATTATATCTTGAGGCACACACACTTTCTATTATTATATCTTGA
>CAJQZJ010000072.1:4793291-4813166 GCA_907164525.1 Lophiomys imhausi
AACACACTCATAAACACAGTATAAATCTCAAATTTAGTAGGGGGCTTACAGAGATGAGCATGTCCTTCAGATTTGAAGTTAGACTAGAATTCCCAATGCAGAGAGTCTACCCATAGTGACATGCTAAAAGCAATGATTTCTTACTGGAAAACAAAAACCAAGGAAACATGAGTGGACTCAAGGAAAACGCAGTGGGATGGAACATAGTAGTTAAGCAAGAAATGGTTCTGAAAGAAATGAAAATTTTAGAGACCCCCTTGGCAGGCAGTGAAGCCAGGCCCGCCGGGTTCCAGGAACTTAGCTGATCATAAAAAGGGTGGAACCAAGAATAAAGATCAGTTGAGTCATGAGCCCCAGGTTCCAGGAACTAGTTAATCATAAAACAGACGACTATCTTGGGCCCTGGGTTACAGGAACTGGCTGACCACAAAGTAGATAGCAAAATAAGCTTAGGTTCATTCCGAGAAAAACAAGTATAGGGTGTGTTTCCTGCTAATTAACTAAAGAATGAGTTGGTACTTTCCACTTGTGATTTCCCCCACCCCCTTAATCTGTGGTGCTCCCCTATAAAACCTTCACCCTAAGGCAGCTGGGGGTCACGAACTCCTCTACCCCTGCGTGGGATACGAGTTGTGCCCTCAGTGCACTGATCCCCCAAAATAAACCTCTTGCAATTGCATCGAGAAGGTCTCTTGCGAGTTTTTGGGTGGCCGTGATATCCAGAGTGTCAGGAGAGGGACTTCCCTCCCCTGGGTCTTTCATTTAGTGCATTGGCCGGGAATTTGCGGCCACCCCAATCTCCACAAGAACCCACTTGGAGGTGAGATTTCTGTGTCTTGGGCCTATTTCTGTTGTCTGGTTTGTGAGATTTCTGTCTCTGTGTCCTGGGTTTGTCTCTGTTGTCTGGTTCTGTTATATGATTTGTGCAAAAGTTGAGCAAAAGTTGGCTTCGCAAAGGTTTTACAGCCGTTTCCATCTCTTGAGGAGACAGACAGGGTGATCAGACAGACATGCTGGTGGATCAGTGGCTGTAGCCCTGGGAGATGTCCCAGGAGGACAGGGGACCCCAGGGATGCTGAGAGGGCCCCATTTGGGTGCCAGGGAGGATACAGTGGTCCTCTTGAGAGAGGGGACGTGAGAGACCTCCCGGCCGTTTGTTTCTCTGGAGTGGTGTCACATTCGAGATTGAGAAGGATTTTTCTTAGTGTTTTTCTGTGTATCTTGTGTTTGGGTTTTGTGTTACTTGTGACAATGGGACAGACTGCAATGACTCCTCTAAGTTTGACATTGGATCATTGGACTGAGGTTAGAACTAGGGCTCATAATTTGTCAGTTGAGGGTAACAAGAGACCGTGGCAGACTATTTGTGTTTCGGAGTGGCCTACTTTTGACATCGGGTGGCCACCCAAAGGGACTTTTGACTGGACCATTATTTTTTAGGTAAAAGCTATTGTCTTTAAGGAAGGACCAGGGTCTCATCCCAATCAACAGCCACATATTACTGTTTGGCAAGACATGGTCCAGAACTCACCCTCATGGGTAAAACCTTGGGTGAGAGGAAGGAAGCCAGGCTCCTGAGTCCTGGCTCTCTGTGGCACAGAGCCTAAATCAAAACAAAAGCCAACTTCAGAAACAAAACCTTCGGCTCTGCCTAAGATCTATCCTGAGATCGAGGAGCCACCCGAGTGGCCGAGCCCACCGCGGCCACCCCCCTACCCCCAGCCACTGCAGGCATCCCTGGTGCCAGCCCTGGCTCCCGGCCTGGAGCCCGGAACTACAAGGAGCAGACGGGGGAGGGCCAGCAACTGTCACTTGGAGCCAGAGAGTGTTGAGCCCAGAGGGACCCGATTCCACTGTGGCTCTACCTGCCAGCAGCTTTTCCAGGTTCTCTTTACTACAGAGGAGAGGGAGAGAATTCTCTTGGAGGCACAGAAGAATGTCCCAAGAGACAATGGGACCCCCACTACCCTCCCGAATGAAATCAACGCTGGGTTCCCCCTTGATCGACCAGATTGGGACTTCAACATTGCTACAGGTAGGGAGCGGTTTAGAGTTTTTCTACCAGACTCTAGTGGCAGGTCTCAGAGGTGCGCTCAGTGCTTCACCAATTTGGCCAAGTTACCATCTGCTGACTGCGAAGCTTAATCAATATGTACAAATGGAACTTGAAAAAATCACCAGCGAGGAAAGTACCACCACCACGTCAAGTGATGATGACCTGAAAATCCAGTAGGAGGAATGGAGGCGAGAGACCTCAGAACCAGCTGTCACATGTCCAGAGGTCTCCATCATGACCAGTAGGCAACTGTGAACACAGTAACATTGGAGCCTCTGGTTCTCGATGATGATGAAAATAAAATCAAACTCTAAGGAGTGAATTCCTGTGTCTGTGTGTTCTCTGATGGGAGCCAGGGGTATGTAGAATATGGGGAGGGTGAGGTCTACGGAGGGTGAGAGACTGGGAAGAGGAGGGCAGAAGGGAGGTGGAAAAGGAGGGAGAGGGATGGGAGGGGGACGTGGGAAGTGACATGGTAGGGAAGGTGGGTGGTTGGGAAGGGTAGGGTAGTTGCAGAGTTGGAGGAAGATGCAAATATATGGGAAGAGGAGGAGGTCGGTCCTCTGAGATTGGAGGTCTATGGTCAATCAGATGCAGGGGATAAGGATTTAGTTGCAACATGACAATCCACACAAACTTCTTTTATAGGAGAGACCCAGATGGTGAGAGGTATGATATGTGGAATGACAATGACAACTCTTGCACAAAGGGTAGACAGTGAACTCAGCTTCCATTCAGCCCCGCCCTGTGATGGAAGGAAGTAACTACCTTCAAAATCAGCAAGCCTATTCCCATTGAAATCCACCACAAGGACAAAGGATGGTGTTTCATGAGGCCACACCCACTTTGTCACTAAGAAGCTCTGAGTGCACCATGGCTTACTGAGGCTGGGGACAGTGCAAGTGGGCTGCACTTGGCAGATGTTTTCTGTAGAATTTTATGATAGGAACAGAGCAGGAAAAAGGTGGTTGTGGTTTTATTATGTCCATAATCCTCAATGTGTGCTGGTGTGACCTCTGACATGCAGTGTTTTTTTTGAGAGCCCAAGGTTTTACTGACTTTGGACATATTTTATACATCTTCAATATAGCCTTTAAAAGTGCTTGTTCTCTCTCCTCAATTAAAACTACAGAACATCTTCTGATGGCCCCTTCACTTTCTTTCTTCATGGGCTTGAAGTTCTTGTTGTACAGGTCCTTTACTTACTTGGTTAGAGTTACCCGCAGATATTTTATACTGTTTGTGGCTATTGTGAAGGGAGCTGTTTCCCTAATTTCTTTCTCAGCCCATTTATTTGTTGTATAAAGAAGGGCTTCTGATTTTTTTGAATTAATTTTGTATCCAGCCACCTTACTGAAGGTGTTTATCAGCTGTAAGAGTTCTCTGGTGGAATTTTTGGGGTCGCTTATGTATACTATCATATCATATGCAAATTGGGATAATTTGACTTCTTCGTTTCCAATTTGTATCCCCTTGATCTCCTTTAGAGAAATGCAACTCAAGACGACTCTAAGATTCCATCTTACACCTGTCAGAATGGCTAAGATCAAAAGCTCAAATGACAATACATGCTGGTGAGGGCGAGGAGAAAGGGGAACCCTTCTCCATTGCTGGTGGGAGTACAGGCTTGTGCAACCACTATGGAGGTCAGTCTGGTGATATCTTAGAAACCTTGGAATACCTCTGCCTCAGGACCCAGCCATACCACTTCTTGGTATACATCCAAATGACTCCTCACCAAATCACAAGGAAGTTTCCTCATCTAGGTTCATAGCAGCCTTATTTGTAATAACTAGAAACTGGAAACAACTCAAATGTCCCTCAACTGAGGAATGGCTGAAAAAAATGTGGTACATCTACACAATGGAATGCTACTCATCTATCAGAAACAACGAAATCATGCAATTTGCAGCCAAATGGTTGGAACTAGAGAAGCTCATCCTGAGTGAGCTAATCCAGACTCAGAAGGATGCACATGGCATCTATTCACTTATAGTCGGATTTTAGCTATACAGTACATGATATCTATATTACAACCAACGCACCAAAGGGAACATGGACATAAACTTTTTCTTTTTCTCCCTGTCAATGAGACACTTTTCCCTAATGGTGCTGCCTTGCAGGTCCCCAGTGTATGAGGAGGCTCTTGGCCCTCATATGACTACTGAACTGGGGCAGGGGACTGTTATGTAGGGACACTCCACTCCAGAGGAGTGGGATGGAAGAGTTAGGGGGTAGAGGGTGGGAGGGCGGGACTGGGAGGGGTGAAAAGAGGACACTATGATGGAGATGTAACCTGAAGCAATAAATAAATAAATTTTAAAAATATATATACATATTAAAAAACTACAGAAGAAACTAAGAAAAATAACAGTTCTGTGTGTGTGTGTGTGTGTGTGTGTGTGTGTGTGTGTGTGATTTTTAATTGTACCTTTGACAGATGTTTCCATTTTCTTAAAATGTCTTATAATTTGGAGAAAATGTATTTTCCCTTTCCCAGCAGGTATCTATTGCAAATAGCTTCTTGGTTAGGGGTGAGAATGTGTTTCTATCTCCTCATTTCAGTGCTGAGATTTTGCCTGGCTTAAACCTATGCAAGCCTTGTGCATGCTGTCACAGTTTCTATAAATGCATGTCTGTATCAGTTTTGTCCTATCTAGAAGACACTGTTTATTCACAGTCACCCACCATCTATAGTTCTTAAAATTTGTCTGTCTTCTCTTCATTATAGATACCTAGGTCTTAAGGGGAGGTGTATGATAAAGAAATCCTATTTAGGATTGAATGATCCAATGTATCTCTCTTTCTGCCCATCTGTCAAGTTGTGAGTCCCCTGTGATAATTCTCATATATTGCAAGAAGTAGTTTCTCTGATGAAAACTGAGTGATGCACTTATCTATGGCTATGGCAAAATGTCATTAAGAGTTATTCTATTGCTCTATTCCTTTAGCAGAATAATAGTATTAGGTTTTCCCTTATACATGTGATCTTTCTAGTCTCATGTTCTTGGTCACTTTATCCCTGCCAAGTATGAGTTCCATATCATGGAGTTGGCCTTTAATCTAATAAAAAAGTACTTGGTTACCACTATAACATTTGTGCCACTATTGCAACAGTGGATCTTATAGGCAGATCACTGTTTTAGATTACAGGGTTTATAGCTGGGTGGTATTAGTGATTACTTTTCTCACCCTGCAATATGTAGATTACTTTTCAACACACTGACAATGCACATCAGTACAGGTGAAGCTTCTAGTTGGATACCAGCTTAATTTCTTCATGTTCTCAAATGGGGTGTTATTGCATATATCAACCATAGGTGATCAACACAAAACAGATTCTGTATTTTTTTTTTAGATTTTTTGTTTTGTTTTGATACTCTTTGTCTTATTATTTATTTGGTTTAACCTCTTTTTGAGATAAAAAAGAGCAAAGTTATATGGGTACAGAAGAAAAAGATATGGGAAGAAGGAAAATATGATGTGAAAAATTAAATAAAAGAAAAATAGCAATAATAAAGGCAAAGAATGCCTTAAATTTTATATTGCTATTTACTAGTAAAAGTCACATTTCTTTTATTTGTTTGGGTGAATAAGTCCCTTTGTATTCCTAGCTTGAAGAATCACTGTTGTGCCTACATTCTCAATCTATTGTTTTGTTTTGTGTTTGTTGTTTTTGTTGCTTTGTAGTTTGATTATATATGAATTGCAGTGTTTGATTTTAAAACATTTAACTAACTGCACTGATTGATTTTAATAAATGGGACCTCCTGAAAATAAAAATGCTTTATAAAGCAAAGGACACCATCAATAAGACAAAATGGAAGCCCACAGAATGGGAAAGATCTTCACCAACCCTACATCCAACAGAGGGCTAATATCCAAAATATATAAGGAACTCAATAAAGTAAACACCTAGAAACCAAATACTACAATTAAAAAACAGGGCACAGAGATAAACCTAGAATTCGCAAAAGAGGAATCTCTAATGGCCAAGAAGCCACTTAAGGAAATGTTCAAAGTCTTTAGTCATCAGGGAAATGCAAACAAACCAACTCTGAGATTCCATCTTGCACTTCTCAGAACGGCTAAGATAAAAAACTCAAGTGACAGCTCATGCTAGAGAGGATGTGGCAAAAGGGGAACATTCTTCCATTGATGGTGGGATTGCAAACTTTTACAAACACTTTGGAAATTAATCTGGTGATTTCTCAGAAAATTCAGAATAGTTCTACCTCAAGACTCAGCTATGCCACTCCTGGGTAAGCTCCATCATACAACAAGAACATTATTCAACTATGTTCATACCAGTTTTATTAATAATAACCAGAAACTGGAAACAACCTAGATGTCCCTCGAACTGAAATATAACAGAAAGTTGTTTCTCACAGTTCTAGAGGACAGCACAACTGGAAGCAACACAGCTGGCATGTACAATATCTTCTGGATCACAGGGAATGTTTTTCACCTGTGCCCTCACTTGCCAGAAGGGATAAGTGATTTTGTCAGTCTTCTTTCAAAAGATCTTTAATCCCACTTTAGAGATGCTCATCTCCTCAACCCAATCACTTTAGAATCTATCTTCTTAGATATTCAAGTCTCAACATATGACTCTTTGAAAGACACACATATTCAGCCTATTGCATATTTTTATTCAGTTCTGTTCTCTGCCTCTGCTACTCCATCTGCCCATGAAGCATTTTATCACTTATTCATTTATCAAAGTTCTGAACATCCCTCTCCTCCTCCAGATACTAGAGAATTTCACTCTTTTCCTACACTGCTCTCATCCTCACCACAGGAACAGCAGATGGTGTATTCTCTGACAAGACTTCAAAAACACAGAGCTGCACAGTTAGATGGAATGGAGAAGTCAAAATGAATACAAGTTCTATGGAGGTCTGGGAAATACTAGTCAATAACTGAACCATAAAAATGTCCATCTTTTCCAATTTTTGTGTCAATGTGTTTGCTATAAGTACCCAGAGGCATTCTTCTTTAGAGAGAGAGCATAGTTTTTCTCTGCAACTGACATACAAATCTGAAGGTATCAGCTGTTTGTTTCTATACTACCTGAACATTCTGTTTTTTGAGAAAGTTTTGATGCACAAGCAATATCAACATCTGTTTCAAAGATCTCTGCTGGAATTACCATTTCACACAGTCAAATCGCCTATGCTTCCATCAAGGAAACGGCTATTTATTTTATGCAGCCATCTGGGCTCTAACTAGGATATTTTGTCATTTGTGGTCTTGTTTTCTGGCTGTTTCTTTTAAGGATAAAATTTGATGATTTCATAAGTAATTTGTTCTGTCAACAAATACACACACACACACACACACACACACAAATTTATAAGTCAATGTTCTCTAAGTGGTTCACAATGTCTCTGTGATTATAAATATTTTGCCTTTGTACCCTCTCTTCCCCCATCCCCCAATTCTACTTGGATCTGCAACATTTACACTTTGTTGAAAAACAAGTTAATAAACTCTATAGGGCCCATATGCATTTGCCTAAAGACTTTTTGTGGGGAATGGCTCCCTTTCAAAAGAAACAGGCTGTTTAAAAGCTCAATCTGCTACCAAATATGATTCTCCCCTAACTTCCTAGCAGCTCTCACAGTCTATCTTAGTACTTTCAAAAACACTATCATCTCAACCATTAGAAACTTTTCTGCATCTTTTAAAGTGAGTAGTTTCTCAGGAGGAATAGTATAAATGACTGGTGGTCCAGAGTATAATTTCACTCACTACCAGGGTAGGGGAGATGATGTGATTTGAAAACAATCAATTTATCTTTCAAAATGTCACTTCGTATATAATCAGATATATTTATCCTTCTCAGGTCTTTGAGGTGGTTGAAGAATAGATAGCTAGAGTCTCATAGTTAACTTTTGAGTTGTTTAGGAATCAAGAGGGCGTCTGGATCTAAGAAGATGTTTTTAAAATTGTGATGCAAGTTAGTATGAAACCTGAGTTAGATATAGAACTTAAAACTCATGGAGATGGTTGGATAGTAGAATGTTAAAGTAAGGTGCCAAATACATATGGACTGGACACTGGGAATGTATGCTAAGCCATATAACTCTCATAATTGTGGCCTATTTATTTGTGTTGTTTTGTATTGTATTTATTGTTATAAGAGAAAGAGCCATTTGTTGGACTGAAAGGGGGACATGCTGGAGAGAAAAAGATATACCTTAAACTTTAAAAAAAGGGAAGAGGATGGGGGTTTGAGGGGGAAGAGGGTGGGAGGGTAGGACTGGGGGGGTAGTAGGGAGGGGATTGTGATTGAGATGTAACTTGAAGAAATAGAAAATAAATTATAAAAAATGTGATCTCCATTTTCTTGGAGTATTTTACTTGGAATTATGGGCTTTATAAAATATCGCAAGTATTCTAATTTAGAAAGAAAAAAACAGGAAATTCCCACTGACAACACAAGATTCCTCATCTATTTAGCCATCTCATTTACCCAGAATGAAGCCATAAAATACAAGGTCTATTCAAAGACCAAATGGGGAAGTGTCCATGTTCCCAAAGCTCATAGACTTTATTCATAGAATTGTGCTTTGCCCATACTCCATTTAGTCTCACATTACACAGAATTATATCTAGTTTTCCAGCCCACTGCAGATTAGAATCAGCCAATTGGAATGAAGAGAAGAGTTGCCAAGTAGAGTCAGATATGTTATCAATTGGAGACACAAAATTTAAAATTCACAGGAGTTCTGGCATGCTCAGAATAGGGTAAAAAGCTCTTTATGCTTCCATACCCATGAGAGCACACTGTGTTACAACTCAGTGCAATCACTGATGTTCAGGATGATAAACTGGTATATTCAAGGGGATGCATTATGTATAGAGAATCTCTCTGTAGGAAGGAAGAGACTGTGTAATATATTTTAGGAAGATTTTCATCCAAAATGATTTACATTTTAAAAGGAAGTATCAGCTGTATTGAAGGGTTCATTGAAAGCTGGATAATTGGAGTTACTTCCCAACTGGTCACCTTTCTGCTATGTCTCTGCCCTGCCCCCAATACCTCACTTCCATCAAGTCATTCTCTTACTTTCAGAGTAATTTACCTAAATCAGTTGTTCTGATCAAATTATTTCCACACCCATGAATCTCCAATAGATCTTCATAGCCTACCACAGAAACAAAATACTGAGCTTCATCACAAAACACCTTCTACAAAATGGCTCTAATCTACATTTTAACGCTATTTTCATGCAATTAGAATACACCATTCCTTGGCTATTTTTTCAAAGTCTTAGGAAAAACACTGCCTGAGAGTTTCTTAGTAGTAGTATACATTATCAGAGACCTACTAAATCAGAAACTCTGTTTTGGGTTATGGCCCAGCCATTTGTTTTAATAAGTCTTTAACTTAATCCTGATACATACTCAAGGATAAGAACCACTGAACTAACAATTATAAAACTATAGTTAACCTCTTCTGTCTCTGTGATTTATCTTTGATGTTTTCTCCATCTCACTTGCCCTTGCTTTTATCTCTTTCACAAAATTCTAAACGTATTTCAAACACTTGTAATGATATGTGTCTTATGAGATATTCAATATGCCACTTGATATGATATATTTTTTTCTAGAAATCCTGGAAAAACATTTAATTACAGGTAATTCATTCTATCATTCAGCTAATAATCACTGAAGTTTATTATTTGCCAGACACAGGGCTCTGAGAATAAGGTAAACAGAAAATTATGTCACAGTATTCTGTGGAGATATGATGGTGACACACAAAAACATATCTCTTAATAAATATGCAACTTTGATAAAGTTTTCTATGAAATGTATCATGTATATTGAGCAAAAACTATAAGAATAGCAAATCAACAGACAATGTTTTAACAATGCTAAACATTTAATTCTTTTGCAGTACTAGATATTGAATCCAATGTTTTGTGGTGATCCACTACTCTAACCAAAGTTTTGTGTCAAAGAGTCATGGAGGGAAAGTAACTGTTGCCAAAGCAAAGAAATCACTTGGTACTTGGAAAAGTCACTAGAACAAAAATCTAGAAAGAATTCCATTATGAACTAGACCACTTAAAAAATAAAATAGAAAAAAACCACATATTCATCTCTAGGGATACACACAACAAAATAGCATTTGAAAAAATCCAACTAAAAATCTTAAAGAAGCTATGTAAATGTGAACAATTCGCTTACACTAATAAAAATTATCAACAAAAAAACCTATGACTATATAACCATCATCATCATCCTGTTGTTTGGGTTACCTTTCATTTATTATCTTCTTTTCTTTTGTTTTAATGGGATTTCATACACTCCAGGTTGCCTACAAGCTTATTACATAGCTGAAATAATATTCAACTTCTGATACCCCTGCCTCCATATCTCAAGTACCAACATTAGGAGTTTAGATTGTGAATTTGGAGTTGGTTTTAGCATATTTTTAAAATACTCTTATTATAAATACTTCTTCTTAGTGTTGAAAAATGACTGAGATCACAATTTCCAACTAATGGCCTTGTGCTCTCTCTGAGACTCATCCTCACTAGCCACAACTTGAGGAAAACAGATGTAGGTATACAGCTGTGGCAGAGACTTCCATATGTCCAATCCATTCTCTAGTCCTTTGTTTAGCCTTGGTTATGAAACACCAGGAATAGACTGCTAGGCTAGACTCACTGTAGCATATGAGTAGCTTCCCAGCTTCAAGTTATGCCCACTGTTCAAAAGACAGCAAGTTTTATGAGGGTCTCCTGATTTCTATGGTTTGTCCTAACAGCAACACTACTCTCTGTATTAGTAAATCAAGAAATTAGAGGAGTCAAGGACATACTCAAGCTCATTAGTTCAATAATGCTGTAGTATTATGCAATAATTTCTTTCTGGACCACTTTTCATTCAAAAATGAGAAAAAGTTTCCATCATTTTTAATTATCTCATTTACACATATTAAGCAACTTCTTTACTAATAATCCTTATTATCATTTTGTTTCAACTGATATTCACATGATCACTAAATGCTGGGTATTTAATGTGCTTTTCCAACTTCTTTCTTACTTCTTTGTATTTTTATATTATTCATAAGCCAAACTTCAAAATATCTATAAAAATAATTCCAAGTCATTACTAGAAAAATTCTTAAAGTCAGTGAGGAAGTAACTTTGGGGATTATCTAGTATCATTTCATTTTATGTATAAGAAAATGAAGCCCAGACAATATAAAACACAAGCTAAAGACTGTACAATGAGTCAAGGCAAAGACACATTCTAACCAGTTTTCTTAACCCTCCATTCCAGGTTCTCTCTACCATGTTTCAATGCTGAAGGAGTGCCCAGGTTTATTGCACAAAGACACCACCCTCCCTCGAACCTGCTCATTTCCTTTATACCATACCTGTTTTACAATAGTTTTTATTTTTCTGTTGGAGTCAGTTTAATGTCTTTTTAATCTTCATCATGAATCTTTGTTTTTAAACCATGAGAATGGAGAGATTTTTAAGGGAAGGAAAAAATATATGACATGAAAGCAGAGGGGTGAGATATTTGGAGGAAAAAAGAAGCAAGAGAAGCCAATAGCAGGGATGAGAGAAGGCAGTATGAGAAGGGGATGATTAAAAAAATAAAATGTACATATAAACATACTATAAAGAAGCCCATTACTTTATATGTGAAAAATTTCCCTTTATTTATTTTTTCACTTTACATACTGATCCTAGCCCACTCCTTCCCCTACTCCAAGCCCTACCTTTCCACCCTCTCCCCCATTCCCTTATCCTCTTCTTCTAAAGAAAGGACCCCCCACCAACCTGCTGTAGTACTTCCTGTCACATCAAAACTAACTGCATCATCTTCCACTGAAGCCAGTCAATGCAGCCCAGCTAGAGGAATGTTATCCAACTGTAGGTAACAGGGTCCATGTCAGGGACAGCCCCTGCTCCAGTTGCTAGGAGGCCCACATAAAGATCAAGCTGCCCCTCAGCTCCATAAGTATAAGGGACCTGGGTTCAGTCCATGAATGTTCTTTGTTTGATGGTTCAATCTCTGAGAGCCCCCACAGGCCTAGGTTAGTTGCCACTGTTGGTCTTGTTGTATAGTTCTTGTCCACTTCTGGTGCCTTTGTCCTCTCCCCAACTCTTCCACAAGATTCTCAGGTATCCGTCCAATGTTTGGCTGTGGGTCTCAGCTTCTGTTTCAATCTTTTCTGGGTGGATCCTCTTAGAGGACAGTTATGCTATGCTCCTATCTTCAAGCATAGAAGAATATCATCAATAGTGTCAGGGGTTGGCTCTCTCCCATAGGGTGGGTCTCAAGTTGGGCCAGTCATTGGTTGGCCATTCCCTCAATCTGTGTTCCATATTTATCCCTGGATATCTTGTAGGCAGGGTAGATTTTGGATCAAAAGATTATGGGTGGGTTGGTGTCCCCCTTCCTCCATGGCAGTTCTGCCTGTCTTTAGGAGGTGGCTTTTTCAGTCTCCATATCCCTGACTGCTAGGTTTCTTAGCTAGTGTTACCCACATATTGTAACAAGAGCCTACCCTGTCACAGGTCTCCAATTTGTCCCAGATATCCCACCATTATCAGTTTCCCTTCTCTTTCTGAGCCGTACCACCACTCATACCTGCTTTACCCCATCTGATCCCCACCCTAGTTCCTCTCCACAGCCCCTCTCCTATTCAGTTCTCTCTCTTCATTTATTTCCAATATCTATATTTTTCCACTTGTGAGTGAGATTCAAGTATCTGCCTTGGGCCTTCCTTGGTACTTAGTTTCTTTGGATCTGTGGATTGTAGTATGGCAATCCTGTACTATATGGCTAATGTCTACTTATAAGTGAGTACATACTATTTTATATCTTTCTGGGTCTGAGTTACCTACATGGTTACATCTTAGGGTGATCTTTTCTAGTTTTATCCTTTTGCCTAAAAATTTCATGATTTCTTTCTTTTAATAGCTGAGTAGTATTCCATTGGGTAAATGTATCACATTTTTTTTTATCCATTATTTGGTTGAGAGACATCTTGGTTATTTCCAGCTTCTGGCTATAATGAATAAAGTTGTTATGAACATAGTTGAGCAAATGTCCTTGTGGTAAAATGGAGGATCTTTAGGGTGTATGCCCAAGAATGGTATACCTGGGTCTTGAGGCATAACTTCGCAAATGTCAAAGGAAGTACCAACTTCATTTCCAAAGTGATTGTCTAAGTTCACATTCCCATCAGCAATGGAGGAGCATTCCCCTTGCTCCACATCCTCACCAGCATGTGTTGTTACTAGAGTTTTTTATCTTATCCATTCTGATAGGTGTGAGACAGAATCTCACAGTTGTTTTGATTTGCATTTCTCTGATGACTAAGGAATTTCAGCATTTCTTGAAGTGCTTCTTGGACATTGACATTAGAGATTTCTCTGTTGGGAATTCTCAGTTTAATGCTATACCCCATTTTTTATTTGGTTACTTGGTTTGCTGGTGTTTAATTTCTTAAGTTCTTTGTATATTTTAGATATTAGACTGCTGTTGGATTTAGTACTACTGAAGATCTTTTTTTCCATTCTGTAGGATACAAGTTTGTCCTATTGACAGTGCCCTTTGTCTTACAGAGATTTCTCAGTTTCATAAAGTCCTATTTATTGTTGATCTTAGTGCCTGAGCTATTGGTGTTAAGTTCAGGAAGTTGTCTTCTGTAACTATGTGTTCAAGGCTATTCCCCACTTTCTCTTCTATTAGGTTTAATGTATATGGTTCTATGTTGAGGTCTTGGATCCACTTGGACTTAAGTTTTGTACAGGGTGATAAACATGGGTCTATTTGGATTCTTCTACATGCATTCATCCTGTTAGACCAGCACCATTTGTTGAAGATGCTTTCTTTTTTCCATTATATGATTTTGGCTTATTTATCAAAAATCAGATGTACATAGGTATGCATGTTTATTTCTGGGTTTTTGATTTGATTCTGTTGATCAATCTGTCTGTCTTCATATCAGTACCATGAGATTTTTATCATTATTGCTTTGTAATACAACTTGAAATCAGGGATGGTGATACCTTGAGAAGTTCTTTTGTTGTATACGACTGTTTTCATTATTGTGGATTTTTTTATTTTTCTATATGAAGTTGAGAATGGCTCTTTCAAATTCTGTGAAGAATTCTGTTAGATTTTTATGGGAATTGTATTGAATCTATAGATTGTTTTTTGTAACTGGGCCATTTTTACTATGTTAATCCTACTAATCCATAAACATGGGAGATCTTTCCATATTCTGATATCTTTTTCAATTTCATTTTCAGAGACTTGAAGTTCTTATTTAAACAGGTCTTTAACTTGCTTGGTTAGAGTTACACCAAGATATTTTATATTTGTGGTTATTGTGAAGACTATTATTTCCCTAACTTCTTTCTCAATCCATTTATTGATGGGGTGATGTTATGAATTCTAAATGTTAATTAATTGATCCTGCTTGTTGTGTGTTACTTACATTGTCTCTGATTGGTTGAATAAATGCTGAGGCCTGAGATTGAGCAAAGTCAGAGTTAGGCAGGACTAAGGTGCTTGGATTTCTGAAGCAGAGAGGTTCATGGGTAGAAGAAGCCTCCAAGACAAGCGGGAAAGAGCAGGAAGGAGGACACACACCATGGGTTAAAAAAAAAAAAAAGAAAAAAACTGTCATTCTACGTGGCCAAGAGTTCCAGCTGTGCATGGAGAATAATAGCCCATGGGGATGTATGAATATATGGGATCATATTTTGGAAATAGAATTAAGAGCTAGCTTAGATGGGCAAATATTGCTCAATTCAGGCTAAGGCTTGTTAAAATCCTTGTGGTGACTGTGTGCTCATTTATAATGGCAGATTAAGGATTAACACTGCCGACCAATTAACAATAATCTAAATACTGGTTAATAATTTAATTATTTTCGACAATTTATCATTTGTGTAAGGAGGGCTACTAATTTTTTGAATTTATTTTATAACCAGCCACTTTGCTCTAGCTAAAACTTCAAGGACTTTGTTGAGGAGATATGGAGAGACTGGGAAGCCTTGTCTTATCCCTGATTTTAGTGGAATTATTTAAGTTTCTCTCCATTTAATTTGATGTTGGCTATAGGCTTGCTGTATATTGCCTTTATAATTTTTAAGTATGGGCCTTGTACCCTCACTCTCTCTAAACTTACCATGAAGGGGTAATGGAGTTTTGTCAGAAGTTTTCTGAGCATCTAATGAAATGATCATGTAATTGTTTTTTTATTCAGTTTATTTATATGGTGGATTGATGAATTTTCATATGTTGAACCATCCCTGCATCCCTGGGATGAAGTATACTTAATCATGTTGGATGATGTTTTGGATATATTCTTGGATTCAGTTTGCAAGCATTTTATTGCATATATTTCCATCAATGTTCATGAGGAATATTGGTCTGAAATTCTCTTTCTTGGTTAAATCTGTGGGGTTTAGGAATCAGGGTGACTGTTACATCATTGAATGAGTTTGGTAATATTCCTTCTGTTTCTGTTTTGTGGAGTAGTTTGGGGAGTATTGGTAGCAGCTCTTCTTTGAAGGTCTGGTAGAATTTTGTGCTAAAGCCCTGGGCTTTTTCTTTTCTTTTTTTTTTTTTTCCGGAGGGGGAGACTTTTAATGACTGCTTCTAGTTCCTTAGGGGTTATATGATTATTTAGATTGTTAACTTGACCTTGATTTAACTTTGGTAAGTAGAATCTATCAATGAAAATTTTTATTACATTTAAATGTTCCATTTATGTGGAGTATAGGTTTTTGGAGTAAGAAGAAGAAAGAAGAGTATAGGCGTTCTCTGCTTTTTAGTTTGGGTAAGGGTTACCTATCTTGTTGATTTTCTCAAAGAATCAGCTTTTAGGTTCTTTGATTCTTGGATTGTTCTCTTTGTTTCTAAATTATTGATTTCAAGTTAGTTTGATTATTTGTTGCCTTCTGTACATCTTTGGTGTGCTTGTTTCTTTTTCTTCTAAAGCTTTCAGATGTGTTATTAAGTTGCTAGTATGAGATCACTCTAATTTCTTTATGAAGGTTCTTAGTGTTTTGAACCTTCCTGTTAGTATTTCTTTCACTTTGTTCCATAAATTTGGGGATGTTGTGCCTTCATGTTCATTGAATTCTAGAAAGTGTTCAATTTCTTTCTTTATTTCCTCCCTGACCCAGTAGTCATTGAGTAGACAATTATCCAGTTTCCATGAGTTTGCAGACTTTCTATTGTTTCTATTCTTGATGAAGTCTAGACCATGGTGTTTTGATAAGATACAAAGGGTGATTTCGATTTTTTGTGTCTGTTGAAGCTTGTTTTGTGATCCAGTGTATGGTCAGTTTAGAGACAATTCCATGAGGTGCTGAAAGAAGATATATTATTTCTATGATATTATAGGCTGAATTGTGCTATCCCCAAAGATACTGTTTAGGAAAAGCAAATCTGGGTGCATGGCTAGCAGTTCTTCCAAGACTATGTTAAGCTAATAGAGAAGTGGGACTCTGACAACAGCCTGTGTGTGGGTACCTGCCAACCACCTACTGGTTCCCACTGTGTATTCCTTTCCTTTGTCTGCCTTGCCCAGACTTGGAACTTGGCATGAACTCTAATGTCTGGGAGGCTTTGAGGTGCAGCCACAGGAGAATTTTGAATGTGTCTAAGCCCTGAATATTTTCTTAGTTTCATTTGTCTTGTTTTTTTTTTTTTAAATTTTACACAGCCTTTTTTATGCAAAACTAAAGTTATTTCCAAATGCTTACAAACCATAGAATTTTCTTCCTTAGTGTAAGTCAATACTGTACTACTATTCACATATCCCATGTTTTCTTTGTTCATTTATAAGTTAATGAAAACTTACTTAAGCTGTATCTATGTTGTGTTTATGTTTAAAAAAAACTTGCAATGAATATAGGAGTGCAGATACCTATTAAGTGTAGTGATTTTAGTCCTTTAGTATGGATGCTTTGAAGTAGGATTAAAACATGCAAACAATTTCATTTAATATTTTCTTATAAAAAGATGCCAAACATCACTAACAACCAGGAAAACACACATCAAAACCACAATAGACTATCACTTTACTCCATGAGGATGGCTCCCACCAAAAAGACAACAGATAACAATATTAGACAAAAATAATAATATTCCAAAAGAATTGGAAAAAGCCTACCAAGTTGCTGGTAGGAATGTAAAGTGATATAGTTATTATGGGAAACAGTATGGAATTTTATTAGAAAACTAAACATAGAACTACCATATGATGCAGTCATAAATTTAAACAAAAAGTAATTCTAAAATGTCAATGGCCTTTTTCTTCTTTTTAAAGTATTTTTCTGTATAAATAAGGGCTTCTGATTTTTTAAATTAATTTTGTATCGAGCCACCTTGCTGAAGGTGTTTATCAGCTATAAGACTTCTCTGATGGAATTTTTGGGGTCACTTAGGTATACTACCATATTGTCTGAAAATAGGGATAATTTGACTTCTTTGTTTCCAATTTGTATCCCATTGATCTCCTTTAGTTGTCTTATTGCTCTAGCAAGAACTTCAAGTACTATGTTGAAGAGATATGGCAAGAGTGGGCATCCTTGTCTTGTCCCTGAGTTTAGAGGAAATGGTTTAAGTTCCTCTCCATTTAATTAGATGTTGACTACTACTGGCTTGTTGTGCATCCCCTTTATTATTTCTAGTTATTGTTCTTGTATTCCCATTCTCTCCAGGGCTTTTAGCATGAAAGGGTGTTGGATTTTTGTCAAATGTCTTTTTTTGGCACCTAGAGAGATGATCATGTTTTTTTGTTCTTTCAGCTTGTTTATATGGTGAATTACATTGATGGATTTTCGTATATTGAACTATCCTTGCATTCCTGGGATGAAGCCTACTTGATCATGGTGTATAATACTTTTGATGTGTTCTTGAATTAGCTAGAAACTGGAAACAACCCAGATGTCCCCCAACTGAGGAATGGATAAAAAAAAAACTGTGGTACATCTACACAATGGAATACTACTCAGCCATCAGAAACAACAAAATCATGCAATTTGAAGCCAAATGGATGGAACTAGAGAAGCTCATCCTGAGTGAGCTAACCCAGACTCAGAAGGATGCACATGGCATATATTCACTTATAATCGGATTTTAGCCATATAGTACAGGATAACTATACTACAACCAATGCACCAAAGGAAACAGGAACATAGACTTTGTTTACTGTCAATGAGACACTTTGTCCTAGTGGTGCTGCCTTGTAGGCTCCCAGTGTATGAGGAAGCTCTTGGCCCTCATATGACTGCTGAATTGGGGCAGTGGACTGATATGTAAGGATACTCCACTCCAGAGGAGTGGGATGGAAGGGATAGGTGGTAGAAGATGGGAGGGTAGGACTGGACTGGGTGGAAAGAAGACACTGTGATGGAGATGTAACCTTAAGTAATAAATAAATATAAAAAGTATTTTTCTTCATTTATTTAGTTATTTGTTCATTTGATATTCCAATAACAGCCCCACTCCCTCCTCTCCTCCAAGTCCCACCCTCTCACCCACTTCCCCCATCCCTCCCCCAGGGTACCAAGCCACCCTGGTACATCAAGTTGCATCAAGACTAAGTGCCTCCTCATCCACTGAGGCCATAAAAGGTAGCTCTGTTAGGAGAAAGGGATCAAAAGGCAGGCAACAGAGTCCAAGTCAGAGACAGCCCCCACTCCAATTGTTAAGGGACCCACATGTACACCAAGGTGTACATTTGTTGAATATGTGTAGGGGGCCTAGGTCAAGACAGAGCATGCTATCTGGTTGGTGGTTCAGTCTCTATGAGCCTCCATGAGCCCAGGTTAGTGGGTTGCATATGTCTTCTTCTGGTGTCTTTGACCCCTTTAGCTCCCTCAATCCTTCCCCTAACTCTTCCAACAGGACACCCTGAGTTCCACCTATTAATTGGAAATGGGTCTCTGCATCTGTTTCCATTATCTGCTGTTTGAAGACTCTCAGAGGACAGTTATGCTAGGCTCCTATCTGCAAGCATTGTAGAGTATCATTGGTAGTGTCAGTAGTTGCCTCTCTCCAATTGGGTAGGTTTCAAGTTGGGGCAGTCATTGGTTGGCCATTCCCGCAATCTCTGCTTCATCTTCATGCCTGCAAATCATGTAGGCAGGGCTAATTTTGGGTTGAAGATTTTGTAGATGGTTGGTGTCACCTTTCCTCCTCTGAAAGTCCTTCCTGGCTACAGGAGGTGGCGTCTTCAGTCTCCATATCCCCCACTGCTTTGATTCTCAGCTAAGATCACCCCTATGTCCTCCCAGGAGCCTCCTTAATACACATTCTCTAGTTTGTCCCAGAGACAACCCCCACTGATTTCCCTTCTCTTTCTCTCTTTCAGCCATGTTAGCCCCCAGCCCCACTCTCCCCACACCTGACCCACCCGTTCCCCTCTCCACCCTCTCTTCCACCCAGTTCGCTCTCTATATATAATTCCATTATCTATTTTATTTACACTTCTGAGTGAGATTCAAGTATCCTCTCTTGGGCCCTCCTTGTTACTTAGCATCTTTGGGACTGTGGATTATAGCATGGGTATCCTGTAATATATATTGCTAATATCAACTTATAACTGAGTTCATATAATACGTGTTTTTCTGGGTCTGGATTACCTCACTCAGGATGATCTTTTCTAGTTCCATCCATTTAGCTGCAAAATTCATGATATCTTTGTTTATAATAGTGGTACTGCATTGAGTAAATGTACCAGTTTCTTTATCCATTATTCAGTTGAGGGACATCTGGGTTATTTCCAGTTCTTGGCTATTTTGAATAAAGCT